>VCJA01002542.1:5904-27670 GCA_024139275.1 Backusella macrospora
CCTATTCAAGTAATATATTTTGTCTTACTAGTTGACTATGTGTTGTACAAAAAGGGCATCTTTTAAAGAATATTCCCATATTTATCAATGAAAGCATTTGTAGATTAATCACATACATAATTATGCCAGTGTTTCACGAAATACAAACAAACCCTGAAGACAATTATGTTTTTTTAAGAAATTTATTTTACAATGCAAAGGTACAATAATTTACAATAGTCGTAAGAGCTCCCAAATGATTAATTTTTTTTTTTTGAAAAAGAAAAAATGAACCTTGGTACACCGTCAGAGGTTGGTATTGATAGCAAAGACTACTTCAAAAAAATACGATTGCAAAGAATGATATGCTCGCTTAGAACAAACGGTGAGGCTTACCCATGGTGGACTTCAAGAACAAAGACTTGACGTTCTGCCAGTGCTTCTTCAACAAAGAGACAAGGAAGTTAACGGACAACATGATGTTAGCAACCAACTGATCCTCAGTCATCTCGAGGTGACCGACAGCAACACCCAAACAGAGAACCTTCTTAAGCTGGAACTTGATGGTGGAACGGAGTTCGTTGGCCTTATCGGTCAAAGAGTCACTGTGAGAGACAGGAGTAGGGAACTTACCGACCTTGTGGAGACCAGGACCCAAAAGACGAGGAATCTGCTTGATCAAGGCCTCGGAGGCAAGGAAAGCATCGTACTTCTTGGCGAGCTTCTTGATGAGCTTCTTGTTCTTGTTGAGCTTCTTAAGATCGTCAACAGACTGGAATTCCATACCAGCACCCTTGGCTTGATCACAGTGGAAAGCATCACCAAGGACACAGACAGTCATACGGGGACGAGCAATGTTGGGAAGCTTGATGGTACCAGAGAAACGCTTATCACGTTGAGGATCGTAGTTCTTCAAACCAATCTGGAGTTCGAGGGTTTCAGTGAACTTGCGAGGCTTCTCAGCGGAAGCAGCCTGGATTTGGCTGATGATATCTCTGACGGCAGAAGTGCTGATCTTGCTATATAATTTAAAATAAAATGTTTAGTATCATCGTATAAAAATATTCGAGGGTAAAGTAAATTGGATTTTAGATAGATCAGTGAGTTGATAGATAAATAGATAGATGGATATTTTGATGGATGGATGGATGGATATGTTTGTTTGTTTACCTCATTGTTGATAAATGAAAAAGGGAAGGAACACAAATAAACAAGCAGCTGACCTATATCAAACACTACGGAGTTTCAACATTAAGGGCATTTTGATAAAAAAAAACGTGATTTTTTGAGATAGTTAAGACACAGTTTGAAAAAAGCTGCCTCACTCAAAAAAAAACACTTTTGTCACGATGGATGACAGGAGAAGGGCGGCGATGAACTGGGAAAGGAAAGTTGAGTAAATTCTTTTTATTTCTAGAAGTATACGATTTGTGTATTTGTCTTCTCTTATTTTAAACTTCAACAATGTCAGTTTGAAAAAATAATCAAACGATATTTTTTTCGATAGAGGAAGAGATAGCTACCCTTATTAGGACTTCACCAATCAATTTTTTTATTTTTTTTTTACATATGTACCGAAAAGAAGAGTGTTCTCATTTTAAAGCACTAGAAGCGAAATATTATTTTAAAATCAATAGTTGGGAGGTAAAAAAAAATCTAAAAAAAAATTACACGCCTATGTTGGTGTGCTTTGTTGTTATATGTAAACCCCCCCCAATACAGCAATAATGATAAACAAGTTTTCCTTTCTACCATAGTTGTTACAATTACGAGCGGAATAACAAAAAAAAGTGACAGGTACTGATATTTTATTATGATGAAGTACAAGCTATTTAAAGTTCGCGCCGCATCCCACCAGTGCTGCGCTGAAAAATAATTTTAACCGTCCAGCTAGCGGCTATGGTAGAATTTTTGTATAACCAATGCCGAATATATTTAAGAAAAAGGAGCTATCCTTTCGTAGTATACTGTCCGAATTTTTGTTTATACTTTATATCGATATTCTAATAAATAATAGTCGCTTTTTTTAGAAGCTCAGATATAAAAGAGAAGTCTATTTTATATTTCAAAGCTTTGAAACGAATACTCTTTCGTTAAAAGTACTTTTTTTATGAGTATTCAAATACCACTCTGATAAACAAAGGGACCCCCCAAAAAAAATAGAAAAACAGCCCTCTGAAATACATGTATCAGATTTATATTTGTTTCAAATAAAATCATGCACATGAATAATTAAGATCAATGGAATGGTTTTTATAGTAGGTATTTATCTATTTATAATAATAGTGGACTAGTTAAACTTCTTAAGCTGATTAGCAAAGGTATCCTATAATATAATAAATGTAGCTGTAAACTGAAAGAGCTAAATCAGTTTAGAAATTTTGGTTTTTCTGTCCAAGGCTAGCTTTCTTCTGAAATCCATTACCATAGCATTAAAGAGTACAGTAAACCTTATAGACTTAGAACAAAAATATAGTATGTAATTGTTATTTATTAACAGCAAAATATTTTAAATACTTCATGAAAACATGCTGCTATTTCAAGATTAGACTGCTAGCTGCTGCAAAAGGTGTATTTATTTATTCAAGTTAATATAAGTAATGAAATATTCAAGTGAGCAAATATTGAATGTTATCACTTGCTGGTATATTATAATTATAAGTGAATAATCAACATAATGATTGTCTACAGTCTTTAAACAGACGATGATTAAATTCGAGAATAATGTATTTTAATATCTGTATAACCCGCACCATATTATACTTTGAAAAAATTACTGCATCTAAAACATAATCCACAGAAATAAATACTGAGGAATCGGCGATATTAATTCATATGTGAGCATACTTTAAAGTATAAAACGTATTACTAACATCAAAGAAACTTATAATCGACGATTTTATTTAAAAATAGATAGATATTATTTGGTTGTATCTGCGAGAATTAACATCGCTTATAAACAGTGACTCTACATCATGAGCAATTTTTGTTGTATTTCGTGGAGTCTCAATTTTTTTTTTCATCTCAGTTAGATTAAATTGTCTTGACTTGAACAAGGCTATTAAAACCATATAAAAGAGCTTAAATCACAGACTTTATACTATTATACGTGTTTATTCTATACTAATAAATTAAACTATTCAAATATGGTTGTACCAACACTAGCTCAAAATTTAATACATCCTCCGGGGACACCTATTAATCCAGAAGATACTGAGCGCTTTAAATTATTCCAGCCTTTACAGCAAAAATCTAAGACTTTTCATAATCGAATTGGCGTATCACCCATGTGTATGTATAGTGCTGATAATGGATTTTTCAATAACTTTCACCTTATGCATTATGGGTCGTTTGCAATTAAAGGTCCTGGTTTGATTATTATTGAAGCTTGTGGTGTTGTTCCAGAAGGTCGTATTACACCTCAATGTGTTGGTATCTGGTCTGATAAGCATATTGATGGATTAAAATGCGTCGTTGACAGTATCAAATCCCAAGGTGTCGTTGCCGGTCTCCAGATTGCCCATGCTGGACGTAAGGCATCTATGTCACCTCCATTCAAAGGTGACTATATCGAGGCTGAAGCTGATAAAGGCTGGCCAAGTAAAGTCGTAGCTCCATCCGAATTAGCTTTTGCTGATCACTACCCTAAACCACGAGCTTTAGCTGTAGAAGATATTAAAGGTTTAGTGAAGAGTTTTGCAGATGCAGCTGTCCGTGCTGACAAAGCAGGTGTTGATCTTTTGGAAATCCATGGAGCTCACGGGTATGAGAGAACTGTCTACATATATATATGTCCAAAAGAATGTAGTAATATTGACTTTATCATTATAGCTATTTAATTGGTAATTTCCTATCAGGAAATTCAAATAAACGTACTGATGAGTATGGTGGTAGCTTCCAGAACCGTATACGTTTCTGCCTTGAAGTAGTCACGGCAGTTCGTGCAGTTTGGCCCGTTGAAAAACCACTATGGGTTCGCCTCTCGAGCACTGACTATACAAACCCCGATCCAATGGGCCATGATCCAGATGGCTGGGACATTTATCAAACTATTGAACTTGTAAAAGAACTTAAATTACTTGGTGTAGATACTATAGATTGTTCAAGTGGTGGAAACATACAAGGTGTTCAATATCCTGCAGAACCAATGTACCAAGTTCAATTTGCAGAGCTTATTAAACGCGAAGCTCAAATCCATACCGCTGCTGTTGGTTTAATTGTTGAAGGAGAAGATGCTGAAAAAATTTTGGATAGCGGAAAGGCTGACTTTATATTAGTTGCAAGAGAGTTCTTGCGTAACAGCGCGTTTGTTTTATGTGCTGCTCAATCTTTGGGCATCGATATTCGCTGGCCACAGCAGTACTCCTGGGCTGTTAAGAAAGCTCGCCGTCATAACATCAAAAAGGTAGATACTGTTACCAAGTGAGATACAAAAAGCATCCCCATAATCCTTTACGTAAAATAATAAACGAATTTCAATCTTCGCATCATTATACAATATCCATGTTAAATTGCATGTATTATTGATTAACTTATGTCCTCATTATCTAAATATTCTTATGAAAAACATTCATTTATTATTTATTATTGGTTAATATAATAGTGTTTTTGGAAAGAAAGAAAAAAAATACTCCAAGCATTAAAAAAAAAATGAACCTTGGTTTTATATATCTGTACTACATAAATTAAAGAACAATGTGTAGATTGTGGCTTTAATCTTCTTCTTCCTCTTTAATTTCTATTTCTTTTTTGGGCGTCTTTGGCTTCATGGTTCTCTTTCTCTTTTTATTACTCGACTTAAGAGGAGTAGAGTTCAAAGCAATCTCTTCATCATTTTCAATTATGTCATTCCATTCGTTCAAGATCTTTTCGATATCCTTTCGCCAGAATGTTTTTGGAGCGGTTCCTTGAATATTTTCCAGCTCTTCAAACTTGTTGTCTTTTTGCTTCTTTAATTCAGCAACCCTTTTAACTGTAAATGCACGCACACTTATACCGAAAAGATATTCGTAACCTGATTCACCAACTTCATTCTCATTCTCTTGATCAATATCCATTTCGTCATCATCTGGTGTTGCACCCTGTTTCTTTTTCGAGGAAATAATTTGCTTAAGACCATGGGCTTTCATTTCTTTAACTACGTCTTCTTGTTTACGATTGATGTAAACCAATTTTTTATCGATAACAAGTTGGATAAACTTAGCAATATTATCCAGACGCTCATATTGACCTCGTAAAACAGCAATCATGTGTTCCTAGTAATTAAGGAGTAAGTTTAGTGTTTTTTTTTAAAAAAAAATGACAGCTTTAGAATTAAAGTACCTTTCTCTTCTTATAGTAATCCAAACGAAGTTCATAGAAATCTTTAAGGATCTCTTCAGGATTTTCATACTTTCTAATCTTGCCTTCTTTATCAAAGCATACTAAATTAGTAGTAGCAATACTGGATGTCAGCTTGAAGGTTTTGAGAAGTCCATGATCTTCAGCTGTATTCAAATTGTTGCTAGTTAGCTCAATTGTAAACTCAATTGCAACATCCGTAGAATTATTAGTATAATCCTACATAGAAAATGATAGTGTAAATATACCTCCCATGATATTATTAGTAACAGAAACAGTTATTCTTAAATACCTCGATGGTGACATCTTTCTTCTTTTCCTTGTTATCACGAAGCGACTCCAAATATTCTTTAAAGCTATCACTCCAGTAGCGGACAGGAAGTTCAGTAACCTTAATAAAGCCTTCGTCAGTAACATCTGCAATACCATCAGCTTTGTATCTACCAGGGCCAGAAGGTTCAATAGTCCCCTTGAAGCCTCTAAACCAAGGATTCATAGGAACAAGTTCTTCACCATCCATTAACCTTAATATATTGTCAGCAATGTCTTTGGGATTGTAGTTTGGAATAGAGGTACTCCAGCCAGTACCAATACCGTCAGCACCGTTAATCAAAATCATGGGTAAGACAGGCATGTACCATTCAGGTTCAATAGGTTTATCTTCCTCTGTCAGATAATTAAGAATGGCATCGTCATCAGGATGATAGAGAGCACGTGTGATTTTAGAAAGATTGGTAAACAAATAACGAGGGGCAGCAGCAGATTTACCACCATCATGACGTGTACCGAACTGACCACCTGGATGGAGCAGGTTAATGTTATTACTGCCTACAAAATCCTGAGCCATACCGATAACTGTAGCAGCTATGCTTGCTTCACCGTGATGGTATTGAGTTGCACTAGCTACATAATTGGCAAATTGGGCAACCTTCATTTCACTATTATTTCGACGCTTGATGGCACCAAAAAGAACTTTACGTTGACCAGGTTTTAATCCATCAACTACCGATGGAATCGAGCGAATATTGTCTGCCATACTGTAAAGCATCAATTCACGATGAACAAAGTCGGAGATCTTAATTTTGCTCACACTGTGATCAATGAAAATACCAGGTGTGTAGCCGGCTAGCCAATTCTTACGATCTTGAGCCTTCTTTTTGTTAAATGCCATGTCAATCAAGCCACGTTCCTCTGTATCAGGAGAAACAAATTCTTTCATGTGAACACCAAGATTGCCAAAGTATTCTCTAGCATCACTCTTGTCAGAAGTACCCAAACCCTTGTAGTACTTTGGTACCCATTCATTTTTAGTATTATGAATAGCAGCCCATGTCTCATATTCTGGAATGGTATAAAAGTTAATGACTTCCTTCTTGCGTGTCTTGTGTTTACAGCGAATAATAGGTGTAATGAATTCCAAAAGGAAACCAGGTATGTCCAATAAAGAAGGAAACATTTGATCAATGAAATTAATGACAAGACCCTTGATATGTGAACCATCATGATCCTGATCGGTCATGATCATCAATTTACCATAACGAAGCTCATCAACACTTTTATAGATTTGGTTGTGCTTCAAACCAAGAATAGACTTGATGTTGGTAATTTCGGCGTTGTCTCTGATTTGATTTATACTAGCGTCACGGACATTTAGAAGTTTACCGCGAAGTGGGAAGACACCATAATAATCCCTACCAACGACAGACAGACCACTAAGTACAAGTGCCTTAGCAGAATCACCTTCAGTCAAGATCAAAGTACATTTCTTGTTATGAAGTCTAACACCAGCATAATTAGCATCCTCTAGTTTGGGAATATTTAAACGGCGCACCATCTTTCCAGAATCAGCCCTTTTCATTGATTCATCTTCCTTGAACTTGGCCCAACGAAGGATATTATCGACAATACCAGATTTTACAATTTTTGAAAGAAAAGCGGGGCTTAACTGATAGGTAGAACCAAAGCTGCTGGCACGTAAAGTCATGTTTTCTTTTGTCTGAGAATCAAAAGAAGGGTTTTCGATCAAACAATTAATAAACAAAGCCATATGATTTTTGACTTGGAAAGGTCGAATATTGATATTTTTGTCTTTCTTTTTCAATTCAGGGATCAACTGCTTTATGATTTGATCAGCAATATACGAGACATGAGTTCCACCTTTAGCTGTACTAATACTGTTAACAAAACTAACCTATTAAAGTTAAGATTTAATAAATAGTAACAATATGATTTTAGCTATAACACACTTACTTGAGTAAATTGACCATCACTGATACCAAAACCGACTTGCCATCGTTCTTGCTTTCCATCATCCATGATAATAAACTTGTTCTCTGCGATAGGGCGAAGCTCCATTTTTTGTGAATAAAGATCACAATATTTTGGAAATACTTGAACAGGGATTTTTGTACCATTTAAATAAACGTTTACACCCCTGACACAGCCAGCAAGATCGTAAACGCGCTTTTTGATCAAAGCTTCAAAATCTTCGTCCATTACATCCATCTTAAACTTTTCGAGATCAGGTTTAAAAGTAATACGCGTGAATTCTCTTCCTGCAGCATTGGATGTAATAGAAGGCTTTCCAATAACAGTCATATTTTTCTTGAAGACTTGTCTGTACTTTTGCTTGCTTTCCTTTTCGCCTGTTTCTACAGTAAACTCAGTACTAAAGATATTACAAAGCTTAGCACCATAACCGTTACGACCACCGACTACTTTCTTCTCATTATCATCATAATTAGACGAAGTGAGAAGATGTCCAAAGATTAGCTCTGGTACGTAAATCTTTTCATCTTTGTGAATTGTGATGGGAATGCCGCGACCATTGTTTTGAATTGAGATTAGATTTTCTGAGCGAGAAATAGTTACTTTAATTTCAGACATTCCAGGGTCACGAATCTATTTTAAAAACAGTCAATGAAAACTAGAGAATACGATTATGCTGTGACAACACAACACAGCATTACCTTGTTATCTGCTGCATTGACCAAGATTTCATCTACAATCTTATAAAGACCTGGTACATATCGAATGTTTTTCTTCTCTAACGCGTCAAGCTCAGTGTTGAAAACCCACATTTCTTGTTCTTCGCGTTCAATAGAACCAATGTAGCTGTCAGGACGAAGCAAAATATGTTCCAACTGAGTTTTTTTCTGATAGATTTCTTCAATAGTCTTTTTTTCATAGTCAACAGCAGACTTGCCCTTGGGAGTCGAAACTGTAGAGCTACTTGGCTCATCATCTGAAAGAATATCCATCACTGCCTTGGGCTTTGGTGTAGCTTTTGGCTTTGGTGTAACTTTTGGCTTTGCTTTGGCCTTTGGTGTAGGTACATCGGATGCGTCATCATCATTGTCATCATCAGATCCCATAGCCTTTTTTTTAGCAGGTGCTTTCTTTGGTCTAGCTACAGCTTTACCTGGAGGCTGTGAGAAAAAATCGTCTAGTTTACCTGTTCTCTTGGGAGGTGCAGTTCTAGCCTATCAAAAGGAAGATGCTGTTTAAGTTTTTGATCTACTCATAATGAAGTGTTTATAATATGGAACCTTTTTTTTTGGAATGTATTCTTCTACGTCGGAATCATCCTTATTGTCTTTAAAGTCATCACCAGAATCCATGTAACCATCTTCGAAATCTGATTCACTCATCTTTTAATAGATAATATTTACAAAAGAAAAAAAAAAGGAAACTATTTTGTTGTTGTTTTACAGTTTTCACAATCAAAACTCAGATGATTTAGAATACTAAAAATTTATACTACCTGTAAAGGTCTTAATGCTTAGGACAAAACTGTTTACATTACAGCAACTGGAGCTATTTACTGTTGATTGTCAATTGTTCTTTGGATTTCTTTTTTTTCTTTTTTTGAAAAGGCAGAGGTCTGGGCTCTCCTTTCCTCATAGAGTTAGCAATTAGCATCATATTTTTAGCTGCATTTATGTCGCGCTGCCACAGTGTTGAACGTGATTGGTAAGCTTCATACTATTAGTTTTGTATCTGTTACATATTTTTAATTTATTATACTCGTCGATTTTGACAAATGTAAACTTACCAGCTCTTTATCTTTTCTGAAATGTATTCCGTGGCACTACATCCTCTAAGCTTAGCCAACCTTTTCCAAACATTCCATCTCCAATAACTATTAAAGTAGCCTTCTTTCGATCTTCATGATGCTTCAAAGCTTTCCATTTGTTTAATCTTTTTTTTAAAAAAAAAAATCTCTTAATTGAAGCTTTTCAAGAGAAAGAGAAAAAAAACTAAATCTGCTTCGCTATATTCCTTTCACTATTTCTATTTGGGGCATACTCCTTGATGTTTTGTTGTTTCTTCTTTTTCTTTCTCTTTTTCTCTTCTTGCTATTGTATTTCGTACCTTTGTTTAAAAGAAAGTCAACAATTATTTCAGGAGCTTTTTATCGGCTTTGATAGAGATATACTTGTTTTTTAGAACTTTTATGGTCATCAAAGGTGAATATATGATCCAGGTGTTCAAGCATATATTATATACTTTTGTATTTTCTGTAATATACAGTCACTATTTTATTGGGTGTTGTAGTTCCTGACTCAAAACCCTCCAACTCATTCTCTTTCTTGACTTTCTTCTGCTCTGCTGAAAACTTAGTTGGACCTAAATTATGATAATATTCTTGTACTACAGCGCATTATGGCATACAAACTAGTAGATGGCCTGTCTAGCGTTGTAAAAATAGCTTTTATTCCAGGATCTAGAAATGTGGGATTGTATTCAGATCGAACCTCTTCATATTCAAAATATGACGACTGAAGATATAAACTAGCGGCTGAATCACTGATTTCTTTCACTCTTTTGTAAAATAAAAAAAAAGTCAATGGAGAACACGTCTGACCATATCATATTACTAAATAGAATTCGATTGTTTCCTCTTGGATTAAGGTAATCAGTATTAAAGAAAAGTATCTAATTTCAAAATAATAATGATGATATATACCTTTTATATCCCACCTTTTCAAATTTTATAACATTTTAAAGCATTTCAAGCTGCCCGATGTATCCACTTCGTAATGATATTAACAAAAAATGAGATAAACCTTTTGAACTAATAGTTATAGATCTAAAGTGTGAGGAAGGGTTTGGAAATAATCCGAATAAACGAGGCAGAGAGAGGTATCTCACATCAAAAGAGTGATGGTTTTTATGCTCATCTTCGTATTTTGGCAGAATATAGGAAAATACAGGAATATATTTCTCAAGTTGAGTAGTGAGGGATAATAGAGTCACTTTTTTTTTGGCACAGGATTCTTCAATGTCTGACAGAAATCAGCGATGGTTTTTTTTTCAAGCTCTTCTAAAGTCGCCATAAAGCTTGTCAATTGATGGTCTCCTCCACTAACAAACTGGTAACACTACTTTACAATAAGGTCGTCCATATTTCTTGAATCTATATTACATATGTAATACATGCTTTATTGAACGCTGAATACATAAAGGCGTAATTTACATTGATCATGATCTGTAATCAGTACTTCAAATATTTGACCAGTCGGGCTTCAGAATGTTCAAACACATTGTTACTGTACGCTGTGACTATCTCTGCTAGTACCCAGCTCTAGTTTTTCTTTATAAACAGTGCTAGTAAAAAACGCACAAGGTATATTACAATTTTCCATGAATTTATTGGAGGATATTCTCACTGTTTCTGATTCATCTATTGTTTACAAGCTAGAAGATTGAATACCAGTAACTCTGCCTAAATATACATTGAAGTCTTGAGTTGCAGTCATGAGAAAGACAATAGTAGTTTGTGAACAATGTATCTCTGAATATAATATGGCGGGAGCTTCTTGAAGTAGAAAATATTTTGCTCTTGAGCAGGACTTGGTATTAAACATTTATTACTGTCTATAGAGGAGGTTTTCTTGAGAGGGCTTTATAATAGGAACCCAGGCTTTCTTCGAATGATTTTATCTTGGAAAATATATGGTTTGGACACTCACAAAATCATATAGTATTATGGCGCACTTGTATACAGCCTTTGTGTTTAACTGTTGAAGATGTTGTCGTAGATTTTTGCTTCTTTCAGCCTCTTTTATTAGACACTGTGGAAAATTTTCACTCCGGATCTGCGATTTTCTGCGGTTTTCATAAAAATTGAATGTTGAAATTCCCTGTCAAAACTTTCAACAGTGTATCTTGACGGTTGAAATTTGCTTTCTTTTTTTCTTTTAGATGACCCAACTTTAGAAATAGATATATTTAATTTCATTGAACTACACGCATTGATTAAGTTATATTTCTAGGTGCTCTATTGAAAATCATTTACATTGATAAACACACAAGCCCAGTGACTTGTATATCTTAAGGAAATGGATAATAAATCCGAATAAGTACAGTGGGCGTGTATTTTATAGCACCATAAAAAAGATACAGGTTGCTGAATATCTTGTGATAGTCATTTTGACAAGCAATTGCTTATAAAGAACTTTGTTCACAGAAATACCATTGTCAGAATATTTAATGTTTATGAAGCATGGAAAACATATAGATGAACATTCAAAATATTAGTTAAAATATTGTGGATTATAAACGATATCTAACTTCAGCTAAACCATCATGATTTACTCTTTTTTCTTTCAAGTAAATCTGAAAACTAGCATTTCTTTCTGTCTGGATTTTGTTTTAAATTATGCCAAAAAGGTAATTATATAATCTAAATTTTGAATTTGATTTGCTAAAAAAAAACACTAATTTTGTCTGAATAGCTATAACTAACGCATATTACAAAACTTCGTCTTTCACGAATCGTTTTTTTTTAAAAAAACGGCATAAACCACGTGTTTTTATTTAATTAAATTTTACATTTGCTATTTACAGTCTATGGGTAGCGAGAGCAAAAAAAAAAGCCACTTTATCCTTTTCTACACTGTTTGTTCTACTTTCTAGAATACTCTTCTAGCGATTGTGAAAGTCAAAGAACCATACATAATAAACATTTCTGAAGTATCCACAAAAATAGGGCCTTGAAAGGAGGATGATATAATCCATGTAGACCCGTTGCTTTTCCATAGAGTTTCTATTTGCTCTTGAGATTCCTTGTCAAATGATATCCAGGATGAACCTGAGGCATAAACCCAATCAGTTGTCATATTCAGTTTATGGTCTTATGTTCTTTTTTAGACAAAAAGGATGAGTTGTAAAATAACTGTAATGCTCTTTACAAGTACAATAATAAATGATGAAGAAAAGTAAAAATGTCATTTAAGCAGTGTATTTATAATCTATTATTTTCTGTGCAACAGAAGTTCAAAAGGTCTATCTCTACGTTTCGAGTTTCCTAAATTAATAAGCAGCCATATTGGTTTATAATCTCCTCATACATAACTGTAGAGGGTCATGTATAAGTAGATATTTTATGAAATCATACACACTCCGTATTTTATTCTATTTCTACTCTTTATTCCCGCTTTTAAATTTTAGGTTTTCTTTTTTTGTCCCTGAAAACCACTTTATAGATCTAAAAAAACTACGCCTATTTGTTACACAGGCGAAGTGGCAATGCCATGTTTGTAATTTATTAGAAATCTCCAAAAAAATTTTTTTTGCCAAAACGATGACGTCTAAAAAAAAAAATCAAAACTGTCGAGAAAAAGGTTTTTCGAATTTAGTCATTAACCGGAACAACACCAACTAGTTCTAATAATACCTATATTGCATCTTCATTTCTCCTCTCAAAAGAAGAGATGGTCTTTTTAAATCAAATTATGTAATCAGTATGCAAGTCAACTTTTTTGACCTAATTGTTCTGCTAAGGCATACTTTCGACGTAACAATACAAGCAAGAGCCTTGGCATTCTTCAACCGCTTTCTTTTTGTGGTGTAAGCTGCCGTCGATCCTATTTTGGTTAGAATCATTAACCAAACCTTGGCTCGCAGCCTTTATGCCCTAGACATCGCCTTGTCTTACGTCATTACCAGCTCCGTTTACACTGAACTGTCCAACCTCGACAGGAACACCGGAAGATGTTAATGATCAGTATACCTCACTGATTTTCGATATCAGGACTGATGTTAATTGTTGATGCAGAAGAAGATCCAAGTCCGCCGACCTCAGTTTCTGGCCGACGAAACTCCACAGGGCGAATACCATGAATCATGGTATGTTTAGCAATATAATATATATTCCGGCTAGCATTAGCGTCACGTTACCATACTGTGTTACAGTTATTATAAACTTGCACAGCATGCATGGTGTCGCCTGCCAGTGGCATATTATCCAAGGTTCTTTGACCACACTTTGAGCAGATCTGAGATGTGAAATACTCATCTACAGGAACGACCACCAAAAGACCCTCTGATTGGAATCTTTTTAAAACTTTTCTAAAAGTATTTGTCAGTCCAGGAAGTATACTTCTCATAGTAGATGTAAACTGAGCATCTCCAAGTGCAATCAATGGAATTCTGGGATCATCATTATTCACAGGCAAAGGAGTCCATTTATTTTTCTAAATTACCCTGAGTGAATTATGGTATGTTTTAAGATCTCAATAACATACAACTGATCTTAACTTCTATTTTCATCTTTAACACAGTTGTTTAAAATACAAAAGGACGCGACATTAGGGCAATATGTGAATTCTTTATTCAATGATTAGAGCAATGTGAACTAAAATATACTTTCTTTCTTTCTTTTTCTTTTTTAGGTTTGTACATATTTTCTGTTATTGTAAGCCCTATATTAATCCGCTGTTTGACATCCCCTCGCGTATGGTTCTTTGGACTCATATCCATTCTACAACGCAAGAGGCTCAGGTCATCTAGCAGGAGTAGCAGTATCTATTTATTATATCATTTTTAACGAATAAAAACCTGCTATAAAGCTATACATTCTGCCAACGAAAGCATCCATTTTGGATAGTTTTATTACAAATATTTTTCTTTGATTTGATCGGGTCTTCTATAAAAGGAGACAATTTTTGACCCTGAAATTGTCAGGCCAGTAGAATTGGCCGAAGATGGTCCGGATCGAACTGATATAATTATGAAAGTGATACCGGTCAAATCAACATTATCACATTAGGAAAAAGGGGTTCAGAATCAATGAGAAGGTCCACGAGGTTAATGGAAAAGAAGTCAAAACTTTATACAATTACAACTGTCACAAACTGATAATAGAATATTAGTCACAAATAATTGTAAATTATATTTAAGTTCAAGATATTAAAATAATAAATAGAATCAAGCTTTTTAGCGTAATCTAAGAGCATCACGAACGGTGTCAGCTATGGCAAATAACTGATCCAACCTACCCCAGCGGCGTCACAAATCAGGATCAGCTAATTGGAAAAAAAGAAAATCGTCGTCTAAAATCACAGGATTTAGAAATTCAATCCAGGTCGATTAATTTATCTTTTTAACAAAAACTTCTTTCTTTTTCGATCTTACATTTAAATACTTTATATAATGACTTCTAAATTCTAACCCGAATCATCTACCTCCCAACAGCTTTCAACTACTGTTAGTAGCATTACTCGGACTCTCCTATTAAAAATGTTAAAAGCCAAGTAAGTGAAAGACATCGTTCATTATTCGTAGACTTACACATATTGCTGATTCCATTAGGGATACTCACGATTTACTGAGTTGCAGATTGAATTTTTTGTAAAATAACTGATCTAGTTAGCTGGCGCCGTTCGTGATGCTTTAAAGAATAAACCATTGAGAGCTGTATTTCGAAAGATTACAAGATCACAAAAATTGTCTTTCCAAAAAAAAAATTGAACCTCAGAAATACTCCTTGGGTGTGTAGTATTTTTTTTTCTCGAAATGAAATTTAATCGAGCTTTCTTATGACGAGTTTTTGAGACACAAAATTAAGGAGATATTGTGCTAATAGGGATAAAGATGGGAGGGAAAGGGAGGAGGTCATAATACAAAACAAGCTGTTTTTAAATGTTTCTTGTGGCTTGACTCAAATTGGTTTAGCCAAGTTGAGTCAGATGCAGAATAAGAGGCACCATGCTATTTCTAAATAACGTGCGTTCCTGATCAAATCATTCTGTTGTACAAAAGGGATGGCAATGCATTTAGACGTGTTATAAATATGCGTTTTAAATAGTATATATATATAAGCATTCATTCTTTTCTTTTCATTCTTTTTCTTCTTCTTTTACCTCTTCAACATTTTTTTATCTTTGTTTTTTCTTCTTTATTTTAGACTTCTCTCCTTAATAAAGTACATCTAGCTACTAGCAGAATTTAAAAATGGCGCCATTAATGATTGTACCTGCCACATGTGAATTATGTGGACAATGGATGCCTAAGCATAGTGTAAATACGAGAAAAATAATAATAAGAATAATAAAAAAATTAAATATATATTGACGACATATATAAAAAAAAATAAGTATATTAAATTTTATTAAATAGGGTAGCTGTCCGCGCAATGGAGTACATCCTTCTCATTGGTCCATCAATATTAAAGACGATATAAACAATAATGAAAGTGATTTTTCGATATCCTTAGAGCAAATTGATACCATTTCTCTTTTTTGATAGATGAAGTCAGTAATTTAAAAAAAAAAAGGAGACTGACGTATAGTTTACTTTTCATGTCTGTCTATACATACTAATAGCATTTTATCCATACCCCTTTTATACATAAATGATTTTAACCTCTCTCCTTTCTATCTCTCTCTCTCTCATCAATAAATGAAACATAATTAAAGAATGCATTAAATGTTACAATTTTTTTTTTACTTGACAGGACGCTGATTGCGAAATATTTCTCCACGCATTATAGCGTCTAAATCACTCAAGGCCACTCTTGCCTGGTATCTAGTAAGTTCATCACTATCAGTTTCCTCAATATAACGAAGTGTCCGATAAGTTCGCTTTAAACTTTCTGCTGGATATTCATATAGTGCCTGTGAGGCCAAACCACGAAATAGGGATATAATCAAGACAGTAGCAGCTGATAGTATAATAATAATAAAATAGCAACATTATTAATTAAATAGATCACACAATGACTTTAATAAATATATAAACAAAGCATGTAGTAAATTACCTCGTCGTACTTCTGGGCTATTTTTTTCGATTTCAAGAATATTTAATACCCAATCAATTAATTCTGACATTTGACCTGATAGAGCAACCGGGCATGTTTGACATGCCATACTTAGAATAGATAACGCCGATACACGAAGATGGGTATCCACATTACGACGTGCAAGTACTGTTTCAAGAGGTTTCACCAGTGTATGTACTAAAATAATAATGTATAAAAGGTTTTATAGTGTATATGAGCACTTGGTGGTTTCATTGTGGTGTTTTTTTTTATGAATATACCATATTTTCCTAAGGCTAATCCGCAGCGTTGAACGGTCTGTAATAGAGCTTCACCGATTCTTAAACGGTTATCAAGTTTTTCGTTTTCATCACTGTATATTTCTCCCAGTTTAGCGATGATTTTATTACCGTGGACATCAGTTAAAGCGGACAAACCTTTGACTGCATTCAAGTAAATATAACTAAGAAAATTCTTGATTAATTTTATCTTGATTTATTTCATACAGTATACTTGTATAAAAATCCCAACCTGTCTTCGTCCTGTATCAATCTAATAAATATGTCCAATACTTGATCTAAACCCCCTGGAGATGAAACAAGTGGATCTTTGTCTAGTACCATTTCCTTTAACATACCAATACCGTGTGCTCTAATGGGCAAGAGGTCATCTTGGAGCGACTTCATAGCAGTGCGATACTTTTCTTTTGACTCTTCTAACGAGTCCCCTTTTCCATGCTTACTGGATGACATGCGCTGGGCTGAGAGATAAGATATAATGGCCAACAATACTTCATGAACTGATTCCTGGACAAGTTCTAAAGGATGTTTTTCTAACGTTTTTAAAGGTTCAACAGCTGCCGTTAGGAGCTGCATAGCCGTTTCGTTTAAATCATCATTCTCTAAAACAAAACACACACACGTATATTAATGTACAGTAAAATTGTAAGTTTTAGAAAAGGCTGTTTCTTTTATATATATTTATATTACTGTATCTATTCTTACCGTGCATAACAGCTCTCAATAGGTTAATAGCTAATATTAAAGATTCGAAATCATCCTGTACTGAAAATTCATCGCCATCATTATCCTCGTAGTCTTCCTGTTGTATTATATTGAAGATACTTGTTTTAGAATCTTTTTCCTGAGACATTCGATCCACATGATCATTGATAATATTTGTCGCAAATGATATAATTTGAGTAGGTTTACCCAAAATAGTAGGTCCCAAAGAATCCAACATTCCCATAATTAAATGAAGAAATAGTAAGACACTAAACATGTATATTTTGAAAATAGAGTTTAAGTCTAGTATACATTATACATACATTATACATATTATATATATTTACGTTTTTGGATCTGTATTTCTTGACCCTAGAGATGAATATTCGTTTAACAAAAATACGAAAAAGTCACCACAAAGGTCAGGACTATCTATGGTTCGGAGAAACTCTACAAGCACACTAGCATTGATCGGTAACTCATTGCTTGCAAGAAGTTTTGGAGATCTAATGATATATTTATACAACAAATACATAAATAAATAACAAATATGATGTATTTAATGCTTACTTTCTTAACCGTAGCACAACGCCACCGGAAGATCCGGGAGCAAAGTAACCCACCCGTGCGCCACTTAAATCTGTTTTATCCAGTAAAATATGCTTCAATTCATGGATGGCATCAGTAGTGGTTGCGATGCGGAAGTAGGTAGTTATTAAGTCAAAAATAACTTCTCTAAGACCTGACTTTGACTGAACTGTAAACTCATAAAGGTGATATAGACAAGGGATAAGAGAAGACAAAAACGTTTGAATCACAACAGGTGAAGGCTCTCCTCCGATCATGACTTTGTGTAAGGTGTGTAACAGTATCATCAAGTCATCTTCTGATAGATCGACTTTATCCATACCAGTGCTTTCTGGACTATCATCATATTCTTCTCGCGTCCAGCTATCCAAAAGGGGCTGAATAATGGGCTTTACAATGTACGTTTTTGCCAAGTCTGGATGTTTTGTAATCATTCTACCAATAACAAATGTAATTGCTTGATTGGTTGAAGAAGATACCTCCTTTTCTTTTAGTAATAATGCCAATAGTTGAGGGGCAATAGCTGAATAGTAGCTCTCCACAGATGTCATCTGCTGAGGGACAGAGAGAATTAATTTGGAAATATTTTCCAACTGTACTAATTGTACTATAAACAGTATGTAGAAGTAAGTCTAAGGACGGTCATGTAAGGGCCTTTTTCTTTTTTTTCTTTTTTTACTTGCATTGCTCTACAGACCCGATGGTCACTTCCAATACAGTAGACACTCCATTGGGTTTTAACAATATCCGAGATAGAAATCTGCCACAAATACTACGTAGCCAGGTTGGAGCAGGGTGTAGAGATTGATCACCTATAAGTGACATTAAAGATTCTATAGCACGTGAAAGGTCTGATCTAATAAAAGTAACAAAATCATTTTTAGGATCAAGTGAATATTTAAAGAGTAAGCTATTTCCTTTTTTACCTATCAAATAACCACATGAGCATACGCGCACATTTATCTTTCTCTTCCCTTGTTAAGCCTATTTGTTTAGAATTTTTAACTGGACCCATGTTTCCAGGGTGAGTGGGAACAGCATGCATAGTATTCGGTGGAGTATTTAACTGAAACGCAGAGGCAGGTGCATAAGCCAATTCCAGAAGAGACGCATATAGATCTGGTAAATGGCGTGACATCAGGATAGAGGAAACAGTAGTGTATTCTTTACTGCTTGATATTTTTTCACTCTCTGATATCAAATCAATGAGCGGTGTTGTTAATTGAAACAGTGTTTTTATCGCTTCTGTTGTTATTTTCTGACTATTTTCCTTTTCATCCTTTGTTAATAACTCTAAATTTAAGTTTATTATTATTATGTGTCAAATATGTAAAATTACTATAATTTACCATGATTTGTATAGCCTGATTTGACTCGTTTTGATAAGGGTACTCCCACACCAGGCAAGAAACAGGGATAAAACCCCCATGATATAACCACTTGCAAAAGTGTATGTATTAATCGAAAATCACGTACACCCAAATAATCCTTATCGTCTTGATTTTCTATAGAACCATTCTGTCATTACACGGCCTTTTTTTTTTTAACAAAAAAAGAAAAAGAAGAAAGAAAGACTCACCTCCAGAAGCACATACCTGTAATAACGCTTCTTGAATATCAATCAAAATACTTAAACATTCCTTTACAAAAGAAAAACGGATTTCTTCTTTTTCAAAGCTAACTTGAAGCTCTTCAAGTCGAGATATGAGTGTGTCTTCAAGTGATCCTTATTTTATTTTATTTTATTGAGTTTCATTCCTTTACATTCACTTTAATAATAGGTCTCCTTCGACCAAATCAAAACAAAAAAAAAACCTTGACTAGGATCTACTTTCTGTCCAACTGCGACATGTGCTTTTAATAAAAGTCCTTTCAACACTCGTCTGTCCTCTTCATGTTCTGACATGATCGACTGTATATATTATAATAGAAAATAGAAAGTAAAAGAACAATACATAATAATAATAAAAAAAGTCACCAAGACTGAGATTGAACTTGATTACAAAAAACTTTCAGCAATTAATAATACCGTAAGGCCAGTAAATGGCAAATTCCAAAAATAAATGGCGTTACCAAGAAAATGATTGGCCGTTTGTTAGCAAATGCTTGTCGGTTTCACTGTACAGTGAGACCAGTAAATGACATTTCAAAGTGTAAAAAACTAAATTCGATCGAAATTGTACGAGCAAATTATCGAGGTATTTCATCACATCTCAAGGATGTTATTTTGATACATGGATTTCTATGCTATATGTGATGAGTTTCTTCGTTTATATTTCGTCTCAATGACAAATTCCACAGTTCTCTTATGTGTTGTTTACACTATTAAATGTAACTCTCCCGTTTATGCTATTATGAGCAATATATAAGTAAAAGTTCAAATGTTTTGAATAAAAGACTACTTTTAAAGCATTGCTAATAGTCACAACGATTATTCCTTTCCAGTTCGTATCAGCGTCAGGGTATCATGAGATGACGCATTTAGTATTTTTTTTTCTTGAACTTGGTTCATTTTAAACTTTTTGAAATATTTTCTCATTAATGTGAATACTTTTTCTGATTTTCTAGAAAAGCATTATAACTTTAAAAAAAAGATGTGTCATATCCTTAAATGTCTCAGAGTATGTTTGTGAAACAAATCCTTATTTACAAGCTCTTTTAGTATTCGCACAATTACAATAATTAAGGACCTGATCCATTTTACGCATCACAAATATTATTATAATCTGGTATTTAATCGGATAGTTTACTATTTAACCTTTCTGTCTTTTATACTCACTTTTTTCCTTTTATAGTTGTGTTGAAATAACAGTAAAGGGATAAGTGAATAGTATTTTCTATGGTTAAAATATCTTGGAATTGCTTCTTAGATGACGACTACGATGGAAAGAATCGATCATATAAAACGTAGCATATATTTTTTAACAAATAAAACCTGTGATATCATTTATTTTTATCAGAAAAACTACTTGTAATAAAAAGGAAGATTTTATTTGTAAACTTTACATGTGGAATAAGTGACACTTTTTTTTTATGTGTTGTTAGTATAAATAATCAAAAATAAGTACTAACTTTCAGCTACAGAGCATTCGACATTATTCTCCTTAAAGCTACCACAATGTGTGGCTCTCTTTGTTTGTGCAAAACCTTCCTCTCATCTTTATCTCCCCCCCCCCAAAGAAAAAATTAAAAGTGTCAGAATCAGAATGTTTTTACATTCTTTACTATAATAGAACCACACCATTATACGATAATAAAAAGCATTAAATTCACAAATTGTAACACAAGTGTTTAATAGAGAAACAGTATCAGTATTCCTAAACTGTGGAAAGAAAATCAAAGTATCATATTACTTCAGGGATTAAAATCGAATATTTATTTATAAATCAATAAAATTAAATATAGACTTGAATATATATAAACATTCATAGAATGTATAGAAAGAAAGAAAGAAAGGAAGAAAGAAGAAGTCTATTTCAAGTGAATGTGTGTATTGTTTTATTATCCTTATTTTTAAATAAGTAAATAATGATTATAAATCTCAGATTTAGAAATAAGTTTTAATTTCAAGTAAATCATTTGAAATGACAATGTATTGGTTGCTTTCAATATTTATAAGTAACTTGTGATTCAAAAAACGAAAACACTGTAGCTCGATGCGTATACGTGTGTGTGTGTTGTTCAGCATAAAATATTAGATCATATATACATTCCTTTAATAAGCAACTGAACCACCTTTTGTTATTATGTCAGACAAGTAAAAAAAAGGACTAATTAAAATATGTGAAAGTCAAAAAAAAAAAAAACTTAT
>VCJA01002542.1:35326-46614 GCA_024139275.1 Backusella macrospora
TGACTGATTCGACAAGATTGCGTAACCATTTATCCAAGATTCGCAGCTTTCATGTTCCTTCCATCTCTAGAGGAAAAAAGCGCTTCGATATCCTGCCAATTACCTATGTCACCAAGCTTGGTTATGGTCAAAATTAAGACATCAATGAAGAATATGGTTGTATTGCATGCTTTTCCCACTTTCCCGAGATCAATTCATTTCATTCACATATCTAGGAAGTACATGTGAAGCAAAATAATGAACATGTTTCCGACTAAAGTAAAGAAGACGGTAATACAAACGCGACATTTGTATCTATTGCAACAGACAGTGGTAAGTCGATTGATTTTTCTGCAACACACAGTATATACGAACAGTACCTTCCAAAGCTGTCAAGAGATTGCCTCACATTGCTGGAACCAATGTTAACAGTTGCCTTGCCATCTAACAAATGTTTAAACAAAAAAAATGCGTGACGAGATTACCAAAGAAAACCGAAAACAAAGAGAATTGCATACCCTTCAGTCTTTCACGAATGTACAAGCATTCCTGCTGGCTGCTTTAGAATAATCTCTAGGTACATTGCCGCGCTGGATATGGACACAGACAAACGAAGATATCGCGAATATAAGCCATGAATATCAACTTCTCCAGGCATCCAAATTTAGTATTACCATATTTACAGACAGAAAAAGCAGCAGAAAACCAACTCGGAGAGAAAATACTGGATTAGGCACATAGTACATATTTTTCAATTGTTTACGAACCAAACTGGTTATTTGTGGTTCAACTGGTTCAAATCTCAGACCAAACAGAATGCATTGGCCAAAGTCAATCCGAATAGCTGGACAAAGCCCACAGCTCAATTCTGTGATAGGCTCTGATTCGACTGGCTAGGCAAAGAACGATTGTTAATGGAAAGTTCTAGCGGTCAACAAGAAAAAAAAAATAGATCATACTATCGGCAGTACCGTCAAACAAATAATCAATACTATTTCAGTGTTGAAAGGATTCACAATGGCAAATATGGATGCAAGCTTTGAAACATTGATACAGGTTAAGATCTTTAGTGTACAGGCTATTGAAAGGACGATCACCTTAACAGAAACCAGCTATGATGAAGAATCTACCAAGTATCTCTACAAGGTGGTACGAACAGCGCGGATTCCAATCGAGTATGAAGAGCGGTATAGTTGGCTATGAGTATTTGAATTATTAGCGTACCTGCTAGTTGAATTGAAAGAACAAGTTCATATACATGAGACTCTTAACAGGGAACAAAACAACATTAGTATAGTCCATTCCGAAGAAACTGTACGAATCAAGCTGAGCATCGGTTCAGGTGACAGCGCATAAAAATGACCAATATTTGTTTCTTAGTATTGTATGTAATCTAAATCATTGTATGACTCGGAGTGCCGGCACAAGATTTCTTATTCTATTATCGAATTATTAAAAATAAATAGATCAGTTTTTTTCATATTATAACCGTCAATAACTTCTATTGAAGCCATCACACAATGGCATACATTGACATACATCGGAAGATATTGATTTTTACTGGAATCATAGTTTGGGTTAAATTTGATTATAAGTGTGATTTTGGCTTAGCGTCATTTAATTTTGGCAGTTGAAAAAACGAGATTAAAAAATCAGTAACTACTTCGTTAGCTTTGAAGATTTTCCAGCAATTATGCTGCCGAGACAGTTCTTAGTTATACAATGCTCAATAAAAATAAAAAAAATCGTGTAGACTAAACGTTATTAACCCCGACTGTATATTTAATTCAAAGTGTTTACGCGAAAGCTATTTATTGCATGTTTTGTTTTTATTTTTCTTTTCTCTCTTTCTGCTAAAAAAAGAGATTTTGTGTACAAATTACGTTTTATGGGCGAACATTATAGTGCAAATATTTTGTTTTTGTTTAAATGCAAATTAGAAAATGAATGGACAAATTAAAAAAGATGTCATTGTCGGATATTGATTACATAACAAACAAAAACCTTAAATCTTCAACAGTTAGCTTGTCAAGTGCTTGAGAGTTATTATCTTTGAAAGAAATAAAGAAATATATATATATATTAATACTCAATAGCTACAATAGAGACAACAAAAACTCACCGACTGTGCTTTCCACCAAGGCATTTTTCTTTTCCTGTAATTCAACAATACGACTTTCAATACTGTTTTCAATTATTAAGCGAGTGATACGAATAGGTCTATGCTGCCCAAGTCTGTGAATACGATCCATAGCCTATTTTTGTTTTTTTTATATAGTCAGTTTTGAGTGCATTTTTGAAGTAAAAATTAAAAAAAGTTAGTCAATATAATTTCTTACTTGCACTAGTAAAAAAAATGACAGAGCAGAAAGGTTGTATTAGTTTACATATTCTTATTATTGATATTATTTATTGACTTACACTCAGCAGCCTTTTTATAATACATTTGAATAATATCAATAATAATAATAATAATAATAATAATAATCGTAAGTATCATATAAAAGTGCATGTATTAATGTATAAAACTTACCGGATTCCACCATGGATCACAGATAAATACACGACTTGCTTCAGTCAAGTTCAAGGCAACACCACCAGCCTTCAAACTAATAAGAAACACAGTAGCATCGGGTTTTGTCATGAAACTTTTTTTATAAATAATAGTTAATTAGTTATGCGTTATGCTATTTAAGAATAAAGATACGCCCAGAGACTTACTAGTTAATGGCATTATCTCTTTGAGAAGGTGTCATTGTACCATCCAATCGAACACACTCAAACCCTGCTCTAGATAATCTCCAATTGACAAGGTCAAGAAAATTGACAAACTATGTGTTTAAATGAAATACATACTTTGTATTAGGTATATTTATATAATGAGAATAACGATACGTAAATATACCTGAGAAAAGACAATACTAATAAAATAAAAAATTTAATTTAACTTATATAAAATTAAAAAAAAAAAGGTTTACTATGTATATATGTATATTTTACCTTTTAATCGTTTTATCATCTCGTCTTAACTTTGACAGCTCTTCAAATAAAGCTTCTATCTTTGTTGAGCTTCTCCAATTACTCATATTGATACGATTGATGATACTTGACTTTGAGTAGTTTGAGTTACGACCCGCAGACTGTTCGATTTCCAAAGCAGGCTGATACAAATCAACAGAGAATTCCGCGAAACATGAAGGACATTTTGCTTTTTGTCCTAAAGTATCATCAAAGCTATTATAGTATTGTGTACAGCACTATAATGTAGCCACTTGTTTAGATATATATTTAAGTAAATATAAAAGATAAATAAGTAATGGCTTACTTCTCGGCAAAACACATGTTTACAGGAGGCTGAAACTGGATCTTCTGGTGGCTCATGACACAACATGCAAACAAGTTGCTGATTATCAGTGGTTTTCTTTGTCACAAGATCAGGATGATCAGCTGTTATATCATATTTTTGTATTTCAAAATATTTTTTAATTAAACATATACATATATTTATACATATATATATATATACATAGATGATGAAGAAGCTTACCACATTGTCGCATTCTTGTGAGAAGCTCAAATATATTAGCATAGTGATTTAAAACGGTTCCTAGATGATAATAATAAAAATATATTTGTTATCATCATTATAATCATCATAAACATATGATACATTTTGTAATTTCTACATACCTTCTTCTACATAACTAGTAAACTGTCGAGCAACGTTGGAATAAAGAGAACGATAAACGTCTTCTTCTTCCGGCGTAAATACATCTCGTCGGATAGTAACATTTCTTGGAGGAAGACCAAGATCGTCTGCACATTGGATTTTGGTTCTTCGTAACATGATTCGATCAAGTAAAAGACATAGCTTACTAAGCGCCTCTTTACCTGCACCGACATAGCCATGAACTTGAATTGGTTTTAAAACTTCATTATTCCACCAGCAGACATGGCTTTTTTTTGTATATACGATCAATTAATAAAATTATGATGACTAGAATTTATAAATTTACGTACTTCATAGGAGTATGACCACAATGATCGCAACCCTTTTTATCAGAAAATTTCCAACTAATACTCTTACAGTCGCATTGTGTACAGTAGTAATATGAATAAGGATCTATTTACCATTTAAAAGTTAATACGCATTTTTATTTTTATTTTTTTCCATTTCGATTAAAAATTATATGCTATATTATACCTGCTTGCATGAAACGAATCAAAGAGTACAGTTCACCTACACGGTTTTGTAATGGAGTACCGGTAAGTGACCATCTGTAATCGGCTTTCAAGTTAAACTAAACACGTACATGTACACATACACATACACACATATTTTTATATATATTTAAATAATCATCACATAAACAACGTAAAAGAAATGGATTTAATACTATTATTGTACATACCACTGATCTGGCTGTGTTGCATGATCGATCTTTAATATTATGAGCCTAGTAGAAGTGATGAAAATGAGGGAGATATACAATGATTAATTATTAAAAATAAAAATAGCTCTGTACCTCATCAAGGATCACACGATGCCATTTAATCTGATGTAAAGTCGATTTTTCCTTTACAAGCCCATCTAGTCTTTTGAAACCGTATTCTTGGCGTCTAAAAGTTGTTTCCATAATTGAATCTATTTTTCGTAATGTAATTAATATAATAATAGTAATAGTAATGTCTATGCTATTATTGCTACTTACAGGTAGTCAAAATAATATCATACTCCAGTAATTCAGATTGGTCTCTGGTTCTTTTGGGACCTTCATAGTACCATTGTTAGCACTATAAAAGACTGACGGGTTTCTATTGGATGATAGTGTTTACTTACCATGATAAATGTGGACTTTGACTCCAGTATTGGTATGAGTTTCAATTTCACGTTTCCATTGGCCAAGAGCCACCTATTTTGTTTTTGTTTAGATCGCATCAATTGCATAGTTTATTTCGATTTAAAACACTTACAGTAGGAGCTATAACAAGACTTGGTCCTTTGCCGTCACTCAAAAGTAGGGAAATGGCTTGAATTGTTTTACCCATACCCATTTCATCCTAAATTGTGTTTTTAGAATTATTATTAACGAGTAAAAATATTACTTACAGCTAAAATTCCGCCTCTGAACTGTAAAAAAAAAATCATTAAAAAATACAATAGCTAATATAATATAAGTGACTTACATCTTTGTTTTTTTCTTGCTGGATCATCCAAGCTACGCCTTGTTTCTGAAATGGCAAGAGATTCAAGTTCAAAAAACTAGGCTGTTCAATTGGTTTGCATTCTTTTTTCTTTGATTTTTCAAGATCCGTCCAAATATTTTCCAATTCCTTATGACGTGCGTTGACTTTGCCTCTAGTTCGTTCATACTGTTTTTTTTTTAATACTGTAGTCAGATGATTTTTTTTTTGGGGCAATATATCACTTACACCATAAATACGGGGTCTTCTGGTTACAGTACGGCGGGTCGCTTGAGGAGCTCGCAAAGTCGTTTCATTATTAATAGAGTCTTCACTAAAGCTGTCATCATCTTCCGACTCTGATAGAGTGACTGCGGCAGTTTCCTCTTCACCTGAGGAAGAGTCAGAAGAAGACCTGTCACCTTCCTCTTGTTCCTCATCGGCTTCATCCAGATCAGACACATTCTCTCCTTCATTATTATCCTCTTTGTCGTCATCATCCTCTTTAGATGACTCATATTCATTTACCTTTTCCAATTTTACCTGCTTCTTATCATCACTGTCTTTTTCTTTCTTTGGAACAGCGCTTGTTGACTTTGCCGATGCAGGACTTCCTTGCTCCTTTTCAGTATTAGAGGAAATAAGACTAAGGGAGGGAACATTAATAGAAAGTCTCTCACTATATTGTTCTTCTTTAGGATTCTTCAACTTGGCTTGATGTGTTGTCTTGAGCCTTTTGTTGTTACTTGTTTGACTTAAAGTATTTCTTCTTCTGTTATTATTAATGTTTACGACAGGTTGGAAGTCATCGCTGTTTTCGTCAGAGCTGGCAGTTGCTGATAAGGAAGGAACTTTGTCACCGAGACGTTTGGAACGACGAGTTACTACCATTTTTTTTTTATTTGTTTTGAGTCGCAGGTTTTTTTTATGAAAAAAAGAGAGGAAATAAAAAGAAAAGAACAAAGAAGACGACTTTAGGATAAGTGTGCGTCTTTTTCAATTGACAACTCACGTGCTCAAAATAACACGTCCAATAAAACTTTTTTCTTTTGTAAGAGCGAATTTTCGTGATTTTCATAAAAAAGGAAAATTCGCTCTAAGAAATATAAAGTAAGCATCCCTTTTACTTGGATAGTAACAGTAACAGTAACAGCAATAGTACACATATACAATGATAAACAAGCAAACATAGGCTCTTTCCAAGTCCGATTTTTTTTTCGATATATGTGCGTAAATCAACACAGATAAGCAAACACATACACGTATTACTTTTTTTATTATTTTATTGTTTATTTCGTTGATGATATGACTGTTACATATTTTTCTCCCCTCTTTTTTATTTTTATTTTCCTTATCTTTTTCTTTACAAATGAATGATTTCTTTCCAAAGAGGATCAGTCAAATAGTGAATATTATCCACACCGATTCCTTTGTTCACCGATTTTCTATATAGTACAATATATGATTAATAGATTTGAATAAGACTTAAAAATATACGTATACTTACATATCAGCAGTGCTCATTTTAAGTAAACCAATAGCAAGAGCATTTTCTTTGCCTTCTGCCATGATAGCAACAACGGCACCAGAAGGCAAATCAGTATCCATGCGAGCACCCTTTGAAGTCAAACCAGGACACATGATATTGGCACCAGACAAAACGAACTTGATAGCACCTCGATCTACTTGTAACTTTGGAAGAATATCGGGATCTATAATACATTGTATGAATTGTAAAAAGTTTAATATATGAGTATATCCACTGTATTTCATTTATCTTGAGTTGTTATTTACATCGGTGCAATAAAGCAAGTGTAGGGAAATAAGGTCCATCAAAATGTTGAAAGAAAAGGATTTCGCCATTAACAGAAAAGAAAGAAAGATGTTCGTGACTTGAAAAAGATAAAGAATGAATGTCATTGCATTGTCATCACAATAGTTAGTACTATTACTATTGCCATTGTCACTGCCAATATTACTGTCACTGTCACTGCCACAATGTCTGCTTACCCTTTGATCTGAATAATTGGTGTTTTCTTGGGAATCAACTCTTCCAAAACAAGCTCGAGATTTGGATATTGTTCTTGTAACTTTGTGCGGATGGCACGTTGAACAGAGGACTTGAGTTGTGATTGTCCTGCAATGTTCTCTGAGAAACTAAACCTGAAATTATTAATCAAAAAAGTGGATTACCATTAGTGAATAAGAAAAAGAGTGCATCTTTCTATATTTTATTTACTTTTTGAACATGTGTCTTTCTTCTTTAGGCTTAGTATTTTTGTTTGGTTTTCTCCTTAAAAACAAAAAAGAAAAGATGGTTATTAATATTTCAAAGGGAAAAAAAATGGGAAATGTACTACACCGCGTTGTCATGGTCATTTCAAACCATAAAAAAAAAAAACTAAAGCGCAGTCACGCTACAAGCGTATGTGTGTTTATGGGAGATTGTTTGTTTATGTCATAAAAGCACGTTCCATATACGTTACTTTTCTGCTTTGATTATCTGGTATAGACAAAGTATGATTGTAAGATATAAATTTATGTTATAATAATCCATATAAAGTGACTTCAAACTATACTTACTTCACAAGATAACGTAATGATGATATTAAATAGATCAGACAAGATGGAGCTGTGTACCAGTTGTTGGTAACAAAAGTTTTTATAAGATAAATCGATATTCATATGAAGTTTATTTACTAAATGTGATATTTCATAATAAAATATAAAACAATTACAGTAAAGGAGGCTAAATCAAGTCTTCGTTGCCATCAATTGATTCATATAAAGGAGGTTTCTGAGACGCAGCGACGGTAGCTGTCAATCATCGAATGATTCATGACTGTATTTGATAGGAAATTTGAAAGAAAAGAATAAACCCTCTGGAAAAAATAACCGACCCGTAAATGAATGTCCCACCAGTTTTTTCTAAAATAAACAAAACTGCAGAATCTTGGTTCCTTTCGGGTCTTTCTGAGTCAATTTTCCAAAGTGTCTGCTCTAAATGTGGTCAAAGAGCCTTGGAAAATATGCCACTGTCAGGCGGCACCATGCAAATTTGTACAAATTATGGCATAGTATGATAGCAATGCTAGCCGGAACATATATTGTAATGCTAAACATATCATGGTCCGTGTAGAGTCGTGTCGGCCAGAAACTGAGGCTGGCGGAGTTGGATCTTCTTCTGCTGTTGCTGGACCATCTACTATTAACATCCGTCCTGATATCGAAAATCAGTGAGGTATGCTGGTAATCATTTCAAAATAATAAAATGGTTATTTAATTTGCTATTAACGATAGGTGCAGTCATTCCACTCTCAATCTGAAAATGTTTAGACAAGTCATGAAATCATATCCACTCAAAATTTGAAAACCAAATCGTGTATAACCCGAATAAAAATTAACCAGGTCATGAACTAGAATACATGAATCTCTTTTAATTTTTTTTTTTTTTTCAATCATCCTTCTGGCTTTGTAGATTTAAATAGTTGATTAATTTCAGGTAATACACGAATTGGTTTTCAAATTTTAAGTGAATGTGATTTATGACTTGTTCAAACATTTTCGGTTAAGGTACACAACCAAATTATTTTTGTCCAAAAATAAATTAGGGTTTGAATTCCGTTATGGAATTCAGACTTATACCTAAAATTCCCTTATTCGATTTTCATTTTTATTTGTTTTATTTTATTTTTGTGCTATCAGCCACTTCCGTTTTGAGCTAGTTGTGTAGGAATATTTTTTAAAGAAACCATTTTTTGAAAAAAAAATACAGAAATATGACTTATGATTGCTCAAAACTTAAATTTTTATTGGGATTTTATTGGTTTAAAATACTACACTAGTGGTCCAAATATGTGATGACTGCTCTACTTACCTTGAGAGACTCCTTAGTAGACAGTGAAAACCACGTTTTCATTATGGACAAGAAGACCTTTAACAATACGTCGCGTGATCTTTGATGGTCTCCTTGATAGAATAAAGAAGTCAGCATTGCTCATTCAAAGTAAGAAACAAGACAGAGAAGGAAGTAAAGCTCAAGGACTAGTTACCGTATTCCTTGAAGCTCTCGGTAGCTGAATCTGCTTGTAAATAGTATTGGTATCTACAAGAAAATAGGGAGATGTTAGTGTGATGGTTATATAGAAATGGTAAAGCAGCTTACCTTTAAACAAATGTCTCTGGCCTATATTGATTTTCTAAGAAAGCCAGCGAGCGAGAAGTGTTTAACACTTCATGTAAAAATACATAAAATAATGTCAAAGTTCAGTCTCTTACCTTTTCCTTGAGTTGATGGATGATGAAAAAAAAATGTTTTTCTCAAGGGTGTTATTTTGTCGGCTTTTTATAACAATTTTAGATCTTCCTTGCAAGAAATATTAAGACAATTTTTTTTTTTATATATAATTTAGAGACTGTTTAGCGACTGAATTGGTATGCCAGTTCTTTTTTTTTTTTGTATTTTTTTTTGTAACTCAAAATGTTGATATTCGAGATGCTATGAAGATGCTTTAATACATAGACCCCTTTAGCTGCTGGACTTTAATCCATGTATGTTGTTCAATAAACAAAAAGAGTTTACCATTCAAGTTGGTTACAACTCAAAAGGTTGTTGGTAACATTTTTAGTTTATGCTATGGATAATAATAATAATAAAAGATGTAGATAACTTGATTTGCATCATTGCTATTAAAATGGTTGTTCTAGAACACCCTTTTGTACTTAATCAATTGATATTTGATATTTATTATTTGTAAAAAGCAAGGTTTTCGTGTTGATGATACAGTAACTGCCATACAAGTATAATACTTCTTTTATACTTGAAATTATCAACTTAAAAAAAGATAAATACTGTTTGGCGATGCATAACATTGTACTTTTTAGAGAATGGCTTTGTTTTTATCATCTTTTGTCTTATTATTCACATGGAATCATTTTAAAGCGATAAAAAAAATATCATGAACTTAGTACTGGCAATGGTACTAATGCTATTGCTTCTGTAAAGTCTTGTAATAATAAAGACAAAAGTGGTAAACAGCAAAAGTAGTTTTTTCTATTGGTACAATTGATAAAGGGATAGTCAGCAGCATTTCTGCTTTAGAACTTGTTCATTCTATTCATCGCAGGGTTTTTTTATGATTCATTTTTTTTAAAAAAAGTGTATATAGACTTTTGTTTGCTCTCCTTTTTATTTTCATCTCTTCACTTTTTTTTTGTCATTGTAAAATAATAACTTTCAAAAAGGATACTTGGTAATGCTTATCTTTAAATTTTTTCTTCATCATATTATATAATTCGGGTATCTCACCTCTTTTTTTATTTAATATAAGAAGCTAGCTGAAGTTAGTGGTCAATAGATGTCTTCAAGAATGACTTTGATTTCCGATTTATCTATTTTGAAAGTATTTGGTGGCTCTTTATCCCACATTACTACTTCTTGTTCAATATCAGTTTCAAGTTCATAACATTTTCTTGCTGTAAATCTTGGTAATATGCATATTTTTCTCTTATACCGACGTTAATATTCAAGAAAATTACCTTTATTCCATATTTCTCCAAGTTTGTCTATTATATTCTATACCAAATCTGTGATGGCTAGCACGTAATATGCCTCAAATGTATGTATAAAGTTTATAGTGATGGTGGTTCTTTATTATAATCTTTTTATTCTCTATTTATCTAACACGATTTCTTCTTCTTTTTTCATTTAATAGATATATTAATTTGTGTATATCAAGGGGTTGATTGCTGTGTTGTATCCTTTTTCCCATTGGGGAGTTTTTTTTTATAACAATACAGTAATCATATATGGTTGACTTTTTCCTCACTGAGGTTTTTAAGGAACCGATCCTTTTTGGTTTTGACAATCTGATTGATACGTCTGTCTCATGGTCCTAATACTACACGTCTCCACTGCTTGGTCACTTTCCCCATAGTCCGGAAGTGTTGACGCACTTCTCGAAGACTGCACGAAAGGTAAAGCATTTTAGTTTAAAATCTTAGTTTAAAATAATATATTTCCATATATGGAACTAGCACATCTTGTAGCGTATAAGAGTCAATATGATCTGTTTAATAAAGTTTTCACTTAAATACAAAAAAAAAAAAAAAAAAAAAAAAAAATA
>VCJA01002542.1:49991-62666 GCA_024139275.1 Backusella macrospora
ATAAAAAAAGAACTTGTTCGTCAAAGATTAGTTTTACATCCTACTATAGAACAGCCTTCAGATCGCCCTCTGGTTTTAAATACTGGCTTAACACAATTCGGATTTGAAATGCAAATTCCTTCCGGCCTCCCAGAGACAATTGATTGTGCTGATATTAATGTTCATTACCACGTTACAGCTATGGTCGAATATTACTCAGATTTTCAGCGTTTCCTCCGAAGTTCGCGCCGTCTTGTTAAGGAATACTCAAAACAAAATGTCCGTGTTGCTCGCCTTCCTGATTTGAATGTGCTTAGTGGTGACAACTTCAATCCAACAATCGATTCTCGCACGCATAGATGTACTTGGCTTCGCTATCAGGTTTTAACCGACAAAAAATCTGTTGCACTCGGTTCAGACTTACCAGTCACTTTCTGCTTAACGCCACTCCGAAAAGATGTTACAGTAGACCGTTTTAGTATCCAATTGCTTGAACGGCGTGAAGTTTATAATGAATCAATACACGCAAGCCACTCTGTTCATACCATTGACCTAAGTCGTAATAACAAATTAAATTTACCAGCCACTCCTTTGGATGGCCAATGGCAGGGTGAATTTATTTATCAAATTCCGGAAGGAAAATCTCTTGTTCACTCTACTCAAAACTATTCAGATTTTAATGTCAAGCATATGCTACTCGTATCAATATCGCTTTCTATTCCCGGCGAAAACAAATTAAATCAGCGTGTTCAACGAATGGTCACTTATCAAACTGAAATTGATCTCCTTGATCAAACTGTTGGTGAATTAGATTCTTTAAAACTTCCTTCTTATGATGCCCCTCCTCCATTTGATGACACGGAATATGTATTCGGTGATTATGATCGTAAATTTGTCGACCCTCCTTCTTACGATGAAATTTCCGCTTAATTGTTTATATGTATATATACTTCTACGTTCTTTTCCTTCTAGCATTCACATACTTTGTATATAAATATGCCTTATGTAAATAACAACAATAAACCTTTCTGAGTGCGTATTATTTTTCATTAAAGCTTGGTTACATGTACAATATATTTCGGATAAATGAAAACCCATTGTCAAAATCAATGCTATCTTTATTTATATGTATAGGATTTATCTTTAAATGTATTCATTTTTTTTTTAAAAAAAAAGCTACTATTGTTGTTATTATTATTATTATTTTTTTACATAAAATTTCGCATCTGTGCATCAGGAACAAACTCATGTGTGACAAAAGAAATGATACCAGTGTTCCAAGTAGTTGCCAGTACAGCATGATGTTTGTCTGTATAGCCATAGTGAATATGTAAAGGCTTTGCATCACGAATAACAGTGATATCTCTAAGTCCAGATGTTTGATAATTTGTCTTGGCACCACGGACGTAACCGCTATTTAATAGAAAAATAATGAGTGATTAGTCTTAGCTTAATATATATACATATAAGAACTCAGCAACTTACAGTGGTACAAGAAGAGTCTTATCACGTAAATTATTTGGTTCTACTGATTTCACCTTGTAAAGTGATAATAAATCGCTATTTTCATGTGCAATCGCTAAACGATAACCATACTTTTGTTCAATTGTGATATCTCTAATAGGACCACCGATAGGTACAGTTATTTTATCACTAGTTTCTGTAGTAGTACTAGGTATGGCTAGTATTTGAGCCTCCCAAACGTCTTTATAAATTAATATGAATATGAGAATGCGTATAAATGTAAATTATAAGGTGCATTTGTGAGTCTATGTATATACATATATGTATATTTACCTTTTTCAATACTGTCTGCAGATAAAAACAATACATGTACCTCATATTTATTTACCATGGAATAGAAAATAGATTTACTATCTGGTGACCAGCATGCTGCCTACTCAACAATCGCTTAATACTAAACCATATATATAAACAACATTGCGCTAATGTTACCTGAACCCATAAACCAGGTGGGTTTTTGAAATGCTTATAGGACCATGTTGTTGTGTCCCAAATACGTGTTGTGGCTCGGCTATTACATATAATGTTAGTAAATCCTTTTGGAGAGCATGGAAGTAAGACCAAGTTTAGCCCTCGAGTCAATACTTACGATCCTCCATCATAAAGCCATTTACCGTTTGGACTCCAACGTAATAAAATGCTACCCTTTCCATAGCGTTTCAAAGGGTGAGTTTTGTTGAGTAAAGTATCATAAATAACCAAAGTGTTACTCGTAGTAGCGGCAACAGCGAGTAAATGGCTGCCTGGTGTAGGATCCCAAGCCAAACTACTAATATTATCATGATCCGGATAGCGTAGGTAACCCATGGTGGCATTTGGATGGAACTTTGGTCGAATTCCATTAGAATCTGATAAAAGAGCAGATGCAGGTACAGTGTTGTTATAGGTTTCAAATTGGGTAGTCGATGTAGTAATATCATTTTCTAAATGCCATACGCAAACTCCCTTTTCGCAGCCTACAGCTAATGTACCAGCTGCCTTTGTTTTCCATTCCATACAAGTAATATTCTCCATAAATTCATGACGAAGTACTCTACATTTCCAACTGTTTTTCTCTATCTCATAAATATAAACTTGATTATCTTGATAGCCAATAGCTAACATGCGTTTGTGTGGATGCCAGGCGATACATTTGAATGATTGATTATCGTTCTTGAAAATATCCTTATCTAAAACTTCGTCATTTTTTCCCAACCATCGTTCTTTTGTTGTATTATAAACCCCCTCAACTTTTTTATAAGGCGATCTAATAATAAATAGTGTGGTCAATATGTGAGGCATGTATATTATAGATTGTCACATAAAATGATTTACGTTTCTTGAATAAGAGGAAGGCTAGATTTATAATAGAAAAGAAGGGTGTGAGAAGATAACATTAACTTGTCACTAATTGATTATGATAGATTACCTCTGATTCCATTTGTCTTGAATGAATTGTACTGCATCAGCACTTAATCTCTCCAAAAAATAATGTTCTCTTTGCACTGTATTAGAAAAGTTAGGCTTCGAAGCAGTGATGGGTTGAAATTCAATGGCTGGGTATAGATAACACTAATTTCAAGTTAATAAAAATATATAAAAGTGGTATTATCAATTAAATGTCGTTATTTTCTTACATTTCTCATTAATAGATCTTGTAATGAAGCGTCGTTTCCACTTTCTGCTGATACTATACAAGTAATTAATACATGTTATACTGTCATTGCATATTTCTATTTCTATTTCTATTTCTATTTCTTGTTTTTCTTGTATTCTTTACTTAAAGTGCCATCTAATTCAGCCACGGTTCCTCGATTCACTTCAGATGCTGTATATAAAGCTTGCATTGCAAATATAATATTAAATAAACAAAGCGGAAGAAAACAAAATAAAAAGCGCGTTCAATGGCTTTCTAAGTGAATCTAAGCCTCTCACTATTGAATATCCGACAGAAATTTAGTGTTAGTTCAAATTATGAGAAAATCATCAGGAGTAAGAAAAAAGGTTTAATGGGTAATCTTGCTGTGATTATTATTATAAAAACGATTTGAAATCTTGATAGTTTTTTATTTAGATCATTTGAATTGACACTTAGAGACTTGCTCAAATCAGCATAAATGGGTAAAATACATAAATAATAGAGAAAACAATACACAAGAGAGCCGTGGAATTTATAATAGAGAAGAAAAATAAACGAAGCAACTCATTATTTATAGTATAGCATTGAATAGAAAGACATGCGTCAAAATAAGATTCTTAAAGTGTGATTAAATACTTCAACTATTCACTTATATGGCTTTAATTGAAAAAAAATTACCCTTTTACACCCTTGAGAATTTTCCGGTATTGTTTCCAGGAATTCGGTTTTTAATTACACAACGCTCACTGCATGATTTATTATGATCAAAAGTAAATATATATATATATATATACTATTTTGTATACACCAAGTCTGTGTTTGATAATTGCTTTGAACGTTTATATGCTAACTTCTTTCTCAATCTTTTATAATATTTACTTATGTGCTGATACAACTTCAATGGTCCTATTTGATAATACTTTTATTCATCGAGGCTCTTTCTTACTCATTATGTTTATACACGCAACCAATTGCTCCCCTTTTTTTCTTGATCTCCTTGCTCTTCTAAATAATTTTATCATTCTTTCTCATTAACTATTTTTTATTTCTCAAAATAATTCAATAGTTTGAATTTTTTTTCCCAATTTCTCGAAATAAACAGTAATGAATAGTGCATGTGTATTGTTTGATGCGAAATGGTTTTATTAAAATGACTACCAACGTAATTTTACATTAGTTAACCACACTGTAGAGACATATGAATATAATCAGCATTTTCCCTTTCGTAAATACCATGTGTTTATCTGGGCCATTAAACGGATCAGATATAATAAAAAGACGCATAACTTCTACTATATATTGTATAATACACGTAATTTTTGAAAACAGTATTAACGCTTTTTGTTGCATTATTGTGATTTACATACTCACACACAGACACACATACATATATATACGACATAATTGTATAATCCTTTACTTATATTAAAAGTAAAAGCAATTATAGATAAAATATTCTTTCATTCAATAGCTACTACATGCTTAAATCGTGTTTTTATATTTTTGAGTAGATTGTATAATACTATACTCATCCAATAAAAGCAACTGCAACGACTATATATATCTGTTCTCAGTAAACACATCTCTTTAGTAGTGCAGTTTCGTGACTGTCATTAAACTTATAAAAAGACGATAAAATAAAAATAAATGTATTCTTCTAAATAAACAAAATGTCAATTGAACCAGAGGTACCTTACAATTTTGTCGATGACGATTTTGACGATGAGCTTGGAGATTCGTGGAGAGATCCCTTATTATCACAGGTACCTAAAGACCATCGTACAACCACAAGAACGAACCAGATCCACGGTTCACGCGGCATGCCGGCCGACTATTGGGTTTTGCCAGGTTGGAACATTGAAAGCATTTTAGGCAGTGGACGTTCACGCATCTCGGAAATCGAAAAAAAAACCGGCTCCAAGATTGAATACAACGAAGACAAACGTCAAATCGACATTTGGGGTGACGCTTCTGCCATTCAAGAAACAAAAAATTATCTTAACCTTATCTATACAAAGCTCAATGAGGCCGATACAAGAAATATGCGCAAGACAAAGAAATGGGATAAACCAAGTAGAGAACTCACCGAACGTGAAAAGCGCCGCAGTGAGAAGAAGCTTGCACGTTTGGCAGAGGAAAAGAGCTATCAAGGTATACCTGCTGTCCCTCAGGCATATAGCGCTATATTTTGTCTTCCTGGTGATACTGTACCTATTATTCGATTGATAGGTGAAAACGAACGCTACTTGAACAAGATCAGAGCTGAATGTAAAGCGTATTTATGGTATGAGCAAGCAGAGAATGGGTTCGTGGTTTCTGGCTCTACTGAGGAGTGTGTTCGTATGGCAGCTTCGCGTATTCGTAATCACTATTTGAAAAATGCACGCCTCTCTTCTCCTCCTCCTTCATCTCACTTACTTGTCATGCAGCAGCCTAAAGAAAATTGGGTGATTAAATTCCGTAAACTACCAAACAACTTCGATTTCACAGAGAATTATACAGATGAAGAGCGCAAAGAAGTATTAGCAAGAGCCTATCTTTGTGAAGTCGGAAAGCCGGGTGTGCCTGCTGAATTGCAAGTACCTACTGAATTGAATTTAATTCAGCTGGATGATTCAAAGAACAATAACGAGTCTGAAGGATTATCAGATGATGCAAAGGGTATGTCAAAACGCAATGAAAAGCTGATCAGAAAAATACTAGAGCCTGGATTGGAAAGATTACGTTTGATGGACTGGGAGATTCGCATGAAGTTCCGCTTTGGACAAATTTATCTGTCTAATTTCGCACCAAAAGAAAACTCTTTTAGACCCATTGAAAATGTATCTGAAAAATTATTTCGAAATCCTGGGCTACACTCTACTTTAGCTCCTTGTTTGAGTACAAGTCGCTCTGGATTGGATAGCTTGTTTGAATATTTATCTATTCATGGAGAGCAGTTTGCAGATTCACCAAAAACAGCATTTACCGTATACGCGGATCAGTACCCTCAGCTACAACCCCTTCGTGAACCTGGGATTCGTAAATCCCCTATTCGTGGTCAAATGTTCAGAACGATCCTTAAGACAAATTTCACCTCAGATGGCCATGCCGGACTATGGAACTGTATCACTGACTGTGAAGACTTTGTTACGGTTAACTGTGTTGATATTGAAAGCCGTTATTCTTGGGATTTGAAACTTCAATCTGCTCGTCGTTTGCTATCCGAAATCGACACTCCTCATGGTAAATTTGTACAACAACTCAGCTTAAATAAAAACACCGGTCGCCTTGTTATGATGATCGAAGAGAAGGATTATGATCCTGAATTTGTTGTACAAAAAACAACTTGGAAATATGGGTGGGGCGAATATATCATTGAAGTATGTATGGACGAAGTTTGGAATATGGATGAAATCCAACGCAAGCACAAAGAGTTGCCTGTTGATTTATCAGAGAAAGAACCCAAGAGAACTGTCTTCAAAGTCTCTTTGTATAAAGAAGCTTGGGTTGACCGCTTCGCCCAGAATCTCGGTCTATCTGTGGGAGAAGCACCTAGATGGGACGTTAGATCTTTCCTCGCCTCACCAGATGAAACTGTTAAATCACTCATGGCTACTGCAAAGGATTTCAGTGAAATCTTAAGCTCACATATACCCCTCTACTGGGACAATCGTGGCACTTCTTTGGTATAAAATAATTGATGTATCAGCAACAAGATTTAGAATATCTAAGTTCAGTACCATAACAAGTTCGAATATGCTATTATATGAATATGTGTAAACAGTTAAATACTATTTTTTTTTTTAATAAACGCATGTGTATTTCTCTTTTACATATAAAAAAAAACATATAATGTATATCTATGTATACGAATGTTCTTAACAAAATGATTTGAATAAAGTATACTATAAAAATAAAAAAAGAAGGATTAAACCTGTTATACATTTACTTTTATTATTATCATTATTAGTTAATTATGGTATAGGGCGTGATGCTTTTTTAATTGAACGAAGTATCCAAGGATGCTTTAAGGCTTCATCAGGACGCATACGTTGTTCAGGATCCCAATGTAGACACCGATTAATAAACTGTACAAAGTGTTCATCACTAGTTTTGAGAACCATATCTAGTGATTTTGAACCAGGGCGTCGCTTTTTACCTTTTGAATTGGGTTGAATACGGGGTTGACCTTGTGAATCTTTTATATGTATATGTATATGTATATGTATATATGAGTTCACCATCATGTATATAGATTAATTACTGAATTACTGACTTACCAAAAAATACTTTCCGTCTTGAGCTTTTCTCAATGATGTGATGATCAGGAATACCTTGTAACTCCATAATACACGCCAGTTGCTCTTGTTCATTCTCTCCAGGAAACAACGGATATCCTGTATGTAATTCTGCTAAAATACAACCTATGCTCCACATATCGATCGCCATGTTATAATTCAGACCTAGAATTACTTCAGGTGAACGATAGAATCGACTTTGAATATAGGTGTATACTATTTTGATTATATGAGTAACTTGATTAAATATATTGATTTATACACACACATCTAACTAATTATTTATTTACCTTTTTCATTTTCTAGGCAGGAACTTCCAAAATCAATAACTTTAATTGTACTTTTTGTAGGATGCTTTAACAGAATATTTTCCGGTTTCAAGTCACAATGAATCAATTTATGCTTCTGAAGTAATACAAGCGAGTTGAGCAACTGCATAGCAAATCTCTTGACAAGGCCCATACTAAAACCTTGGAATCCATTACTTTTAATAAACTCGTATAGGTTAATACTCAAGCATTCAAATGCAATACAGAGATGGTTCCGGAAGAGGAAATGGCTGGTCATGCGAACATTGTTGTGTCTATCTTCAGGATCCCACCCCATCAAGTCCTGTAAAATCTTGACTTCAACCAGAGCTTGGGCATGGAACCGTTTCTTGTTACGGATGATTTTAATAGCTACTGTTTGGCCAGAGAGATGGTCGAAGCATTTCAGAACCTGTCCAAATGAACCTTTTCCCATGACTTCCAGTACCTCGTATCGATACTCTAAATGGTCTCGTAACTGAACAAGGTAATCTCCACGTTCATCATCATAGCCAAAGTTACAGTTGGGCTGTGAAGAACTGGCAGGCCGTTTTTTTGCATGATGTCCAACAAAATACACCTTATTATACTTTGTAATTTCTTTCCTTTCGTAGTCCGTCAAGTTAAAATGGTATAGTTTTTGAGCAGCTGATATATTTCCATGGATACACATGAGTAAAACAAAACAAATAAATAAAAATAAAAAAAAGAGCATATGACGATTTATATAAATATATACCTTCAGGTGTCATGGCAACACGTAGTTGTTCACTAGTACTTCCAGTAACTGTTGCTGTGCTTACACTCCCTCTTACCCGCGGAGAAATTTCAGAAGTCTGACTTTCTACTCGTTTTCGCTCCATTTGGTTTGTCCAAGATTTACTTTCATCTACTAAACCTTGAAGTCGCTCTTGTAAAGTTGATACCTTCTTTTTTGTTGAACTTGTTGAAGTAGAGCTATCTAAACCAACAGCAGCAATAACAAAAGGTACAGCAGAAGCTATATTAGTAGTTGTATTACTCATATGTATTCCAGTTGACTGTGTTCTTTGACGAGGTGGAACTATTTCTTCAATGCTTGTTTTACTCGATCGACTCGTTTGTAGTTGTACAGGGACATTGGATGCGGACTTTTGTTTCCGCATAGCAGTGGGTTGGATTGCCTTTTTAGGTGTACGGACATACGCTGTTGTGGTTGATTTTGATTGTTTTGTAGCTTCATCCTCAGAACTTGTGCTTTCCTTTGGTGTTTTTGTAACCAGGAAAGGAATTCGAGTAGGTGTTTTTGGGACTGTACGTATTTCTTTTGCTTTGGAAGGTATTATGATGGGCTCTACTTTCATAGGAGGTAGTGATAAAGGCGCCATTGAAGGTTGTGATGCTAAGTTTCCAGGGAGTGTCTATAATAAATGTTTTTAAAAGAAGAAAAAAAATTATAGCTCACGTTACTGCTTATTCTTCATTTTTTTTTTTTCATTTCTCAATGAAGATATAATAAATAAACCATCTCCCCTTCCTGTTACCTGGCCTCTTTTTCTTTGAACAGGCTTGGAAGGTGCCAATTTTGATTGAACTGTCATGCTAACCTTTACTTTTCGTTTTGCTGGTTCATCAAAGCTACGACTTTCACCTCTATAAAGACTAGTAGTTGAACTATATTTTGACGAAGTGATTGTACTAGTGCTACTAGTGCTATGTTTATTCGACGATTTTATTTGATTTAAATATTCATCTACAGTCAACGAACTTTCTGATGTTGTCGGCGTTGATGTCTTTTGGAGTCGCTGCTGAGCTAGAGTGCTAAGTTTGCGTGATCTTGGTGTGGAGGTATCAATAGGTTCAGGACGAGTAACACGCGAGTTAAAAGTTCGAGGATTGGTACTTGAACTGATGCGAGGTGAATCTATCTTTGGAGTTGCATTGGCTAAAGTTGAACGTGTACCTGTCACTTCCAAACTATTCTTCTTTTTCTCTTTGGGTGCTAAATCTGCTAATGTATATGTTGCTTTATTTGATAATAATGTTTTTTGGGTATCATTGTTGTTGTTGCTCTTTGACTTGCTTTTATTTTCGTTATTCGATTCAAAGATATTACGAAGTCGTAAATATGAAGCAGATGGACTCTTTTGAACCGCATTTGGACTCAAAGGTTCAACCTCATATTGTTTTATATTGGATAGTCGGCGCCTTTCTTTTGGTTCTGTTTCTTTTTCCTGTTGATGATTTTTATGAGAATGGTTATGATTATGCTGTTGTTGTTGTTGTTGTTGCTGCTGCTGTTGCTGCTGCTGTTGTTGTTGCTGCTGTTCATGTTGTTCATGTTTTTGATGCCGTAAACGATAACTTGCAAGTCTTTTAGCAGAAGCAGCAATCAAATCCTCTAAATCTTCAAGAGTGGCATCTCCTAAATCTACTTTCTTATCCAGTGGAGAGGTGAGCCGACGAGGTGTAACAATCTCTTTTCGACGAAGGGTCCAGCTGGCAGTTTCGGTAACTTTTGCCTCCAACTCTTTTAATTGTCGCATCCTTTCGGCCTGCATTTCTTTGCGTTTTGCGGCTACCTGTGTCCATGGTGTTGGTTCTTGATCAGAATCAGTATTTGAGCCGGTCATTCAGTGTATGGATATCTGATGTATATATTTAAAAAGAAAAAGAAAATAAACTTCTATTTAAATTATGTATTCGAATTTGAATCAAATAATATCCAAAGGTACCTCTTGTTAACAGTGGAAAAGGAGTGCCAACACTGAGAACGAGTTGCATTCGTTTTGAGATGACCTTTTATTTTTCTTTCTTTTTTTCTTTCTCTTCTTTACTTATTTTTCTCTTGTGGAGTAAGTAAACAAACTACTGGATAAGACAAACTGTTTTTTTCTCCTTTTTTCCTTAAAATATTTTTATATCCAAGTTAAGAATAGAGTCAAAAAGGAAAAGAAAGGAGAAAAGGAAAGAAGTGTACTGTGATAATATTTATGTGTTTATGAGTTGTGTAAATGAGTAAGAGAGAGGAAAAAATGCTACATAAAAAAATAAATACAAAAAAAAATATCGGAGTTTTAACACGTTCACTAGTTATTATTATTTTTTCATTGCTCCTCACTTTTGTGACTTGATCCGCTGCTTCCTCCTTCGTGACAGATCTTGTTTCAGTGTGAAAACAAGGGTTCTTTATAGTATTATAATGCATAACTAAGTCGTAGCCAGTATCCATTCTTTTGTCACATGTATTATTTACAGGCACATATCACAAGGTGATAATGACTCGTTTTTCTATTTGGTTTACGCTTTTTTTCTTGTTTTGATTTTTGTTCTATTACTTTTTTTTTTTATACATATAAATAATTAATCAAAAATGGAATGTTTATCTGTTGAATTAATGGAGCTAATTGCCGATTATTGTGACAGGAATGACCTCTATTCATTGTTACGTACTAATCGATATTTTTATAATAATTTAATTCACATGCTATTTAGAAATGTGCTACTTAGAGGACCTAGACATTATTTATCATTTTATCAAAACCACCTGAGGTCTGGCTATTTGGACAGTGTCCATCGACTGGATTTCTCAAGCTACAATACGCATGGCTCTCGAATGTCAGAAAAGAGTGCAAAGTCAATTGTTGTCTCTGACCAATTAGCAAAACTAATTGAAGCGTGTACGCAGCTCAAGGAGCTTTATGTAGGCGAAGAGATGATGCACGCTTTTGTATCACCCAAAGTGATTGCAGCAGTCTTTTGCCATGCAAAACATCTCACCACATTGGATTTTACTGGGTTTTGTGACCAGAAATTTGCTATTATCCTTGCCCAATTATTTGACATGAACTCAGACATGGTGGTTGTAAAACACCTGGAGAATATATCGTTTTTTATGTGTATGGCACTTTTACCAGATCAATTCTTTATCCCATTCTTTCAAAAATTAAGGCTCAGCGGTAACCAAATCAGAAAATTAGACCTCGGCCATACACAGATAACAAATAATGCATTTATGTATATTGAACCAGCTCATATCACTCATCTGTCTCTGCAAGCAAGCCCATTTCTATCCTGCTGTTCACCCTTGATACCATTTTTACGGTCGTGTAGTAACCTGGTTCACTTGAATATGAATGTTGACTACAGCGGCTCTAGAGAATCTCGATTCTGTCAATCGTGTCTTGTAACTATATTAAGGTATTTAAATTCGTCACTGGTCACACTGGATATAGGTGGTCATAATCAATTAGACGATCAAGTATTTCGAGCACTGGGGTATCAATTACCGAGTGGACTGAAATATCTCTCTCTCTCTTATTGTCGTCAGCTGACTTTGGATAGTCTTGTCAAGTTAGTTCAAAGCACGCCCCGATTATATTATCTTAACATCGCCTGCTCGCCTTTACTAGAGCTAGATGCGCTACCACGTGTTTTGGACCGATTGGGGAGCACTTCAGAGCACTTGAGGGTGATTGAGATTAGTCCTATTATACAAAAGCGCTTTCCAACTACAGTTGGATCAGAATGGACCATGGCAACCCAAGGTAGACGCACTTACTATGGTAGATACAAGGATGACCCGAGATTTTGCTACTCAAAAAAAATATTAATGGGACAAGATCGACCCTTGTCTGCTATGAATAAATATTGGTGCTATTCTTATTAAATTATGCTGTTAAATGTAAAACTCCGTTTGAATATTCAAAAGAAAAGAGGGGGAGTTGTCCATATAGGGATGGTGTGTACAACCTTCCCCTTTGATTGCCTAAAGAAAGTTTTTTTTCTCTTTCCTCTTTTTCTGTCCCTCTCTTTTTTTCTTCTTCTTTCTTTTTATTATTACTTCTTATCTTATTTTTATTTTATTTTATTCCTTTTTGTTATAAAATGAGAGAATACAAACTTGTCGTTTTGGGATCTGGAGGTGTTGGTAAATCTGCTTTGGTAAAAAAAAACTCCACACACTAACAAGACCAAATAGAATCAT
>VCJA01002548.1:3862-21631 GCA_024139275.1 Backusella macrospora
AGTGTTTGGTTGCACCGGAGCTACATCCAATGATCTAGTAATCAAAGCACTTATTGATGCTCACAAAGCGGGTAAGTCTAAATATTTTTTTTATCATTATCTTTATCTTTATCACTGCTATTATTATTATTGATTAGCTGACTGCTATATTCCCTTCATTTCAATTTAGGCTGTGATGTTATCAATCTTAGTTTAGGAACGGGCAATAACTGGCCTGAAGATGCGTCTGCCGTTGTTTCAGAGAGAATAGCTAAGGAAGGCACAGTTGGTAAATACTGCATTAAACTAGTTTATTCAAAGCATCACTATTTATATTATTTTTATATTTAGTTATTGCTGCTGCTGGTAATGATGGTGAAGTAGGTGCATTTTATATTTCATCTCCGGGATCAAGTTTAAGAACAGTATCAGTTGCATCCGTAGATAACGCTTATAATCTAGAACGTTATGCTGAAACAGAAACTGGAGGCCGGTATCGTAAGTAAATCTCAAATTGAATATTCTATGAATACATAGTCACATATATTTATGTAAATACATATCTTTTTAAATATATATATATATATATATACAATAGCATATACGTTCGACCCTGTTACTACCTCCTTTCCTAAAGGAAAAATTGTGTCTTATTCTAATACAACCAATCCTCTGGATGCTTGTAATGGAAGTTTACCCTCTCAAAATGTGACTGGTCTCATTGCACTTGTACGCAGAGGTTCATGTACATTTACAGAAAAGGCACATACAGTGGGAAACCAAGGTGCTATTGGAATTGTGTTTTACAACAATGAAGATGAAGATAATGTATTCAAACCTCAAGTATTGGATTCAATCATTCCAACTGCTGCTATATCAGCTGCTGCAGGAAAAGAAATTATAGACTTATTGGAAACATCACACACAAAAGGTGTAGAAATCGAGTTCAAAAACACTTTATCCCCAAGAAAAGTCAATACAGCAAGCCAGGCTTCTTCATTTAACAGTGTGGGTCCTTTATATGACATGAGTCTTAAACCTGATCTTGCTGGTGTTGGTGGATATATATTTTCTACACTTCCTAGAAAACTCGGTAGCTATGGTATGCTGTCGGGTACCTCGATGGCTGCTCCTTTCATCACAGGTTGCTACGCTTTATTTATGCAAGCACATGGTAAAAAAGATCCTCTTTATATCACAGAGCATTTCCAAAATTATGCTAGACCAACTCTGCATGGCGATAAGATAGAAAGCCCTGCCATCCAGGGTGCTGGATTAATTCAACGTAAGCTTTTTTTTTTATTATTATAACAGGTCACTATCATCGATGCTAACTTTTTTTTTTTTAAAAAAAAAAGTGTTTGATACTATTCAGCAAGCTGTACATATATCTCCTGGAAAACTAAGTTTCAATGATACAGACAACATTAAAAGCCAACGCTTCACTGTAAGCAACCCTAGTAACAACACAGTTGAATTTTTCATTCGAAACTATCCTACTACAGCCTTGGCTCCTTACAATACCACATTACAAGGTTATGCACCTATTCAACCTGCAAAATATGCCACGAACAATGTTTATGCTCATATAAAATTTTCCGCGGATGACATTGTTCTCGGTCCTGGTGAGGAAAAGGTAATAGAGGCAACTGTCACGAGAATCAAGGCAACTCATCAACATGAGCCATGTCCAATTTATGGTGGATTTATTGAACTTTCTCCAAAACATAACGCCTCGGTGTCTGCTCTCCATGTACCCTATATTGGTGTGAAATGCTCTATGAAGAAGCTACCCATTTTTGATCGAGGATTTCCCCAATTAGTCAATCGACCCTCTATTCCAATGCTGGAAGAGATTGATACGGACACTGGTGAAAAGCATCTGCACTTTTTAGTTGACAGATCAAAATATATCACCTCTTATGTTATCTCGGCCTTCCGTTTATTGACTGGTACAAAAGTATTACGTACAGAGGTATTGGATAATAATCAGAACTTTATCGGCGTTGCCAACATTCATCATAACGTTGGCCGTAACACAAAAGAAAAACGTGATTTCATATTCACAAACAGATGGAATGCCACCTATATACCAGAAGGTTCAGAAGATATTGGAGATCTAGAACCTCTTAACCGCGGTACTTATTATTTGAGATACAAAGCACTTAGACTCTTATCTGATCCTCGTAAAGAAGACAGTTGGGAGACAATTATATCTGAACCTATTCATGTACTACGGTAGACTATTTTGTCTTTTTCTCTCCTTTAAAAAATAACCATATACTACAAATAAAAATAAATTAAATTAAAGAAGATTGGTATCTCGAAACTATTCTAATCTATAAAAAAAAACGAGAGTTAATCTCCGAATTGTATGACATGTCAAAAATCATCGCACAAATGAGAGATTTAAATAAATTAAATATCCGCATCATCTCCCTACATAAACCCAGTTTCATCTATCTGCTTGAATCAGGCAAAAAAAAAAAAGATCAACCCAAACCAAGCTCTTCTCTTTTCTCAAATCTTTAGTAAAAAGAGAGAACAAGAAAAAATCAGATCATTAAAAAGCTTAGATTTTTTATAAACGAACCATGTATTTTTTTCCTTTTCTTTTCTATTTAATAAAACGAGAAAAACATCAAATCAATGTTTTCAGGTGGCTTATTGATATGAGTCAGACCCCCACAAACGTAAAGCACTATAAACTTCACCTAAATTTTTCTTTTTTGTTTTTTTGTTTTTTTGTTTGTTCTTAAAAACCCTAATATATTTACATAACATGGCTTCTGGTAAATATATATAATACTAGTATGAGTGTATTATCTAACATATATTGCGGCTAATAGATAAGCTAAATATCCTTTTGGTCGGTGCTGGTGGCCGTGAGCATGCTATTGCATGGAAACTCGCTCAGTCTGACCGTGTTTCACATATTTACGTCGCTCCTGGTAAAGCATACCATATGTTTGAATGATATAAGTATCAAGTGTATTCACTCTTATTTATAGGTAACGGCGGTACTTCTAACGGTGAGAAGATCACCAATGTTGACATTGGTGTCAGTGAGTTTGCCAAATTGACCGAGTTTGCTGTTCAGAACAACGTAAGTTCATACTTGGGATATAACTTTATCTCTCTCTTTTCAAATGCTGAGAACGATATTATTATTACTACTGTTAGGTCAATCTTGTTGTTCCTGGACCCGAACAGCCTATTGTTGAGGGTATTCAAGGCGTCTTTAAGAAGAGTACGTTATTCGGATAATTTATGGAAAGAAAGAAAAAGAAAATAGAAATACAAATGATATTGACTGTTATAATCTGCATAGTTGGTATTCCTTGTTTCGGCCCTTCTCCTAAGGCTGCTTTGATGGAAGGCTCCAAGGCTTTCTCCAAAGACTTCATGAAGAAGCATAATATCCCTACTGCTGCCTATGAGGTAAACCGAATAAACAACTTACTCCTATTACAAAAGGAAAAAGAACTAACTTGCTACGTAACAATAGAATTTCACTGATTTTGAAAAGGCAAAGGCTTATCTTGATTCCATCAACCATCAAGTAGTGTTAAAGGTAAAAAAAAATTAGAAAAATAAATAAAAAGGGAAGAGTATAGGAGTTGTTTTAACCATTTTTGATGGTTTATATTTTTAGGCCTCTGGTTTGGCTGGTGGTAAAGGTGTCTTGATACCCACTACTAAGGAAGAGGCCCTTGAAGGTCTCAAGTCTATTATGGTTAGTAAAGAGTTTGGCGAAGCTGGTGATGAAGTTGTAATTGAAGAATACCTCGAAGGTGAGGAATTATCTTTCTTGGCTTTCTCTGATGGTTATACCGTTGTCCCTCTTCCTCCTGCTCAGGATCACAAGCGTGCCCTTGATGGTGATCAAGGACCTAACACTGGTGGTATGGGATGTTATGCCCCTACTCCTATTGGTACCAAGGCCTTGATTGATGAAGTTAAGAGAACTGTCCTTCAGCCTACCATTGATGGTATGCGTAGAGATGGTTTCCCTTTTGTTGGTATGCTTTTCACAGGCATTATGTTGACAGCTTCTGGCCCCAAGGTCCTTGAATACAATGTCCGCTTTGGTGATCCCGAAACTGAAGTTGTCTTGCCCCTATTGAGTGATGATACAGATTTGGCCGAAATTTTGCTCGCTTGTGCTGAAGGTCGTCTTGATGCCGTCTCTATTACCATCAAGCCCGACTTTGCTGCCACTGTTATCATTGCTTCTGGCGGCTACCCTGGTAGCTACCCTAAGGGTAAGGAAATCACTCTTCCTGAGTCTTCTGGTAAGTAAAAATTCTAAAAAGAAAAAGAATGCAAAGAGAGTTGAAATAAAAAGAGATGAAATTAATTTATATTCTTTTATTTATTTTTCAGATGCTTTCATCTTCCATGCTGGCACCACTGTCAAGGATGGTAAGCTTGTAACTGACGGTGGACGCGTTCTTGCTGTTTCCGCTGTTGCCGGTACTTTACGTGAAGCTGTTGACAAAGCTTATGCTGGTGTCAAATCTATTCAGTTTGATCAAATGTACTACCGTAATGATATTGCTCATAGAGCTTTCAAGCACGTTGACGAGGATGCCAAGAAGACTGGTCTTTCTTATGCCGATGCTGGTGTCTCTATTGATGCCGGAAACCTTTTGGTTCAAAAGATCAAGCCTCTCGTAAAGTCTACCAAGCGTGTTGGTTCTGATTCTGATATTGGAGGTTTTGGTGGTCTCTTTGATCTCAAGGCTGCTGGTTTTGTTGATCCCATCTTGGTTTCTGCCACTGACGGTATTGGAACCAAGCTCAAGATTGCCCAAGACTGTAACATCCACGATACTGTTGGTATTGATTTGGTTGCTATGAACGTCAATGATTTGATTGTCCAGGGTGCTGAACCTCTTTTCTTCTTGGATTACTTCGCTTGTGGTAAGCTCGAAGTAGATGTTGGTAAGGACTTTGTTGCTGGCGTTGTCGAAGGTTGTCTTCAGTCTGGATGTGCTCTTGTAGGTGGTGAGACTGCTGAGATGCCAGGTCTTTATGCTTTGGGTGATTATGATGGTGCTGGTTTCACTGTTGGTGCCGTTGAACGTGAGAAGATCTTGCCTCGCTTGAATGAAATCAAGGCTGGCGATGTTATTCTTGGTTTGGCTTCTTCTGGTGTCCACTCCAATGGTTTCTCCCTTGTTCGTAAGATTGTTGAATCTCAACCTGGTTTGACCTACCACTCCCGTTGTCCTTGGAACAAGGAAAAGACCTTGGGTGAGGCTCTTTTGGTCCCTACTCGCATTTATGTCAAACAACTATTACCTGTTGTTAAGAAAGATTTGATCAAGGCCATGGCTCATATCACTGGTGGTGGCTTCCTTGAAAATATTCCTCGTGTTATGCCCGAAGATCTTGCTGTTATTGTTGATGCCAAATCGTATGATCTACCCCCTATCTTCAAGTGGCTTAAGCAATCTGGTGGTTTATCCGCTCATGAAATGACACGTACCTTCAACTGTGGTGTTGGTATGGTCATTGTCGCCGATCGTTCTAACGTTGCTGAAATTACTCAGCTTTTACAAGCTGCTAATGAAACAGTTTATGAGCTTGGTATTGTAACCACTAAGGCTGAATTAGGTGGAAAGGAAGTTGAAGTCCGTAACACCGAAGTTTGGTAAAAAAAAAAAATGTTTGACTTCTTTTTGTAAATATATAATATCATTGTTTTTTTTAAAAAAAAAAAAGGCCTTTTCAAATAAATAAACTCAATACATTAACAATATTAATTGTAAAAAAAAAAGAGAGAGAGAGAGAGAGACGTCTCGACTTTTACTGGTTTTTATTTTATTTTATTTTTTATGTTTATTATACATTATGGTTTATGGTTTATGGTTTTAAATATTATTATTCAAATATACGCACAATTTGATTTCCTGGTTCTTCATAGACATCTGAATTTTTTAGTTTTCGAGTCCACGATTTGTCAATGCTCAGAGCTCTGTACATTGGACTAACTAAAGTCTGTCCAATTGAGCCAGGTTCAGCTCGTCTAGCACAAGCGTCGGCTTTAATACGTCGGAGAGTATCAAATGCAACGACATAACAGTATTTACTGTATCGACGAGTCTTCACAGAAAGTACGTATGATAAACTGGCTTTAACATTCTGTAAAAAATTCCCTGAATTTGCCTGAATGTCATAAATCAACACAGCTGATTTGAAAGTAGATGGGGTCTCTGTAAACTGCTTTGTTAGGTATTCTTCTAATTCGAATGTAGTACTAAAATTGATGGAGAAATCTAACGCGGCAATTTCGCTGTCAAACGCATTTAATTTATCAGCCATTCGTTGTTTTTCTTCAAAAAATTCCTTCATCTGTTGACAATATTCTTGATAGTTTTTACTGACAGATGATTTGATCAATTCCATATCAGCTACAAGATCCTTATTGTTTGATTTACGAACAGTTTCTATAAAGTTCGACCAAGGTGATGCCAAGTCTTCATCCTGTAATTTTATATCCTCATCTCTGAACATACATCTTGTGGCTTTTAGGCTATTTTCTGTTGCCTCTATAAGTGCGTTATACAAGTGATCCATTGTAGTCGTTGGTTTCTCTGTTTGTTTCTTGAAGCTGCTTTGTAACGATTTGTAACCCAACTTTCCTTTACAACGCTGTCGATTTCTTTTGTCTGAAAACCAAATAGGTGACGGGATTTTTCCATACAAACCACGATCGATTCCTCTTACAGTATCCTTTAACCGAAGACCTTGCTTGGGTGCATCTACCAGTTTCGCGCACATTTGTGATAAATAAAGGACATCTTCGTCACCAAGCGATCTTTTTTCAGATAGGATTGTTCTCCAATTTTCATAAATACCTAGTGTACCATCAGGTATCACAACAGAAATAAAGTTCTTCTGAATCATCTTTTCTATGTTATCTTTATCTTTAGTGACCTCTTGGCCTACCGTAGTTGTGTCAACATCGAACGCTGCATTTACTCTTTTAGAGTCATATGTTGGGGAAGATGATGAAAAAGGTTTCACGATACGTTCATCCCAACAACAGAATACCTATTTTGTTGATTTTTATACCACATGAGCAAATAAGCAGTATAAAGATATGTAAGTGTTTATGTATTTATGTATTTACTTACAATATCACCATCATAATCACCACCACTCAGTTTACTCGCGAGAGATCTTTGACCTTTAATTGGAAACACAATGACATCTGTGTAAACGCGAAGAGCAGGACAATCAATAGCCTTCACTTTTTGAACGTCACTCTTTAAACCACATGGATTACGTGTAACGACCACATCACCAAGAATGATGCCACTTCTGATACCTGTCTTTTCGTCCTTTCGTCTACTTGAAAGTTGCAAAAATACTTCATTCGGCTCTAATGTGCCTGTAGGATCTGGAATACATGTAACGGTACACGACTGTGCTACTTCAATTCTGTACTTTGTCGTAATTGATTGTATGATATTATGAAAGATATAGGTAATACGAGAAGCTACAAAATGGTCTGAGAGATCGAAACCTGCATCCAACAAACGAACTACTACCTCATGCAAACTAGAAGGCATTCCAGATATTTCGTTTATTCTGTTGAAGCTGTTTGTCGCGATACTTGAGACTGAAGCGTGGGTAGAAGAGGCAACTGATTCGAGTTCATCGTTTGAGGATAATTCTTCAACCAAATCCTCTACCCCACTTTCCTCAATTAAATCATCTTTCCAAATGTCCTTGTCCGTTCTGTCTTCGATTTCCCATCTGTTCCACATCACATTTCCTACTTTTGCAACCCAATCCCTTACTAGTTTCAAATTTCTGTTTTCGACTGCTACATTTGTGATTCGTCGAATGTATTCAATTAACATATCTTGAAAAACACGAGTAGGCACGCCACCAGCTGATAGACTTTGAATGAATTGCGTGTTCAAGTTGGAAGGATAGATACAGATCGAATGCTTAACAAGATCGAATGTGTAATGTAAAGGATCAATATCCATGTTTTCTTGGAGTAAACCTGTTTTAAATTTATTCTGACTTTTTCTGATCTGGATAAAATCGCCGGCTTCCTGGTCTAATTTTGGATCTATAATCCAAATACCTTTGGCACCACCAATACGGCCTTGTATTGCACAAGGTAATCCATCAGAAGATTCACAATTCATAATTTTCTTCATGGCTGAATAAGATATGATTCCACAGCCGTCAGTCATGCAAGTTTCTTCCAGTCCCTGCTGACCGGAAAAGACATCATCTATATATTGGATCTGCTCTGGCTCGAATTTTAATGTAGAAACACTGCTACTATATCCAAGTGACATTCTGCTGGCGAACTTACTCATGGTCATACCCCAGTTTTCCATGATTGGAATGTGCCAATCAACAACTTGTTCGATAGGTATTGGAACCAGTCCAGGACCTTTTGTTGCAAATAAGATAATAGTGTCGTCTTTTATGAACAAGAAATTGTATGTGCGATTCATCAGTAAAAACGGTTTAAGATAATATTCCTGCTGTTTTATGATTGTTGAAGAATGACCCTCCTTTAATTTGAGTTCAAGGAATCGATCATGACCATATTTACGGAAAAAACGGTTAGAAGGACTCAATTTAGGAGGTAAAAAGAAGATGGTAGGTGGCTTATTTAAAGTTTTGCAGCTGATGTAACCAGTGTATCGAATAGCTCTTGTATCATTTTCGTTTGCTGAATGAAAATAAGACCAAACAGCTTGTGGGCATTTCTCCATTAAGGTGTAAGATAATCCATTGATTTTTGTAATGCCTCGTCTTGCTTGATTCCATTCCATCATTGTTTCAAATAACTTGTGGTTGTTGGGTTTGCCTGCTTCAAAGAACATTTTAAAATTTTCAAAAGAGATCTCCCTCCATGGTACTTTGCAGGTTTTCACAAATCTACCAATTTCATAAAGAATTAACCATGGTACGTCTTTAAATAGTTGTGATTGTCCTGGAGGATTGGACAATATATTGACATCCGTATTTTCAGCTTCGTTGAAGCTATCAAAGGGTGAGGCAGGCGGTGTCATGAGTGCTTCTGCTACTTTGATGCGTTTTGTTGGAATGTCCACTTGGTGAGTAAGAGGTCTTTTGACTGATTTATCAGTTAAAGCAACAAGTGTATTTTCATCAACTTCAAAGTCCAAAAAAAGATCATCTTCATTTTCTATCATTGTGTTCTCTACTTGCTCCTCTTCCTCTTCCTCTTCCTCGTCTCCTGATATAGCTATACAAATAAGGATTATAAAGAAAAGTAAGAGAGAGGAGAGAGAAAGAAAAGGATACAAAAATTTACATAAAATGGATTGAAGAAATTATAAGAAATAATAAAAAAAAACAAAGCGTACCATAAACCGATAAACATTTGTCAAGCAACTTTATGAAATCGCCAATGTTCTTTTTACGGCCATCAGGTTGAGGTTTCTTTAAAAAAAATTTGACTGTATTCTCTAACTCTAATTTGTCCATAATCATTAACGTCTTCATTTTGACTACTTCCACTGGAAGTTTGGCTTTTTTTAACAGTACACTTCTATTAGGCAAACCCAAGTGGTGATACACTTGTTTAGCACAGCGCGTAAGTGTAGGATCCAACTTTTCATGTATGTTCATTTCAGTATAATGATAACAATATTGACAATATCAGTGAAACGCAAAAAAAAATTATTTTTTTTTAAAATAAGAAAAAAGCAAAAAGCAAAAAGCAAAAAGAAAAGAGCAAAGAGCAAAAAGAAAAAGAAAACTAAAGCAAGGAAGCTATAAAGAAAGAAATACCAAGAGCGTCTAGTTTATTTATTTGACACCCACTTAGAACGCGTCAAAATATCAAAAATCTCACCCAATCAGTTTATTATAAATTTATTTACTTCGAAAAGTATGTCATATCACAAGTGTGGGCCCACGCATACTTCGAATGTATAATTCTTTCAATTTCCGATGTTATTTATGCACATCACCCACTATGTCCAACCTCTTGCCTTTTCCTTGGGGGGACTGGATTCTTTATAAATGATTGGTTCATTCGACTATTTTTAACCGTTAACAACTATTAATAAAGTGACAATTGATTATCAATGCATAAATAGTAAGCTTAATAGATCTACCCTAATTAGCCATCATTAACAAGTTATTATGTATTGTTGTTGTTGTTTTACTTTTTCTTTTTCATTAGAGCTTTCATTAGAGTAGTTTAAAGTTTTCTTTAATACACAGCTTTGATGAGACTTAAAACTGATTACATTTACTCACTTTTAACTTGACAAATCATTACTAATGACACTGTTTACTTTTGCTTCCCTTGAAATTCATTCAGACAGATTTGATTTAACAAATAAACAATACTTTGCCGTGAAATAGGACTATGAAATCACCTGTTTTACTTTCTCTTGCTAATTATGAAGAGTACCTCTTTCCTTTCTCTTCTCTTTTCTGTTCTTCTCTTTTCTGTTCTTTTCCTTTCTTTTTTTACTCTTTTTTTTAGGGACATTTTAAAGAATCAGTTATTATTGTGTTTTATCTTTTTATTTTTTGACATTGGAGTGAAATTAACTAAGTGTCCAAAAAAGGAATTTGTGCGCCATTTTAAAAAATCGAAAATTCAAGCCACCAAAGTTTTCTGGGTGGAGAGGATACTTACAATGAGCAAACAGGCCAATTCTAATATCCTCCTCTTTTCCCCTTTACTAAGTGCATTTGGTACGTTGAAACTTACCTACTATCAACTTATGGATATTGTCTTGCCTGCTGTTACCTTGTTCTTTATATCCAAGCGATTGAATTGTGTTTTTGGATGGATGGATGGATGGATGGATGGATGGATGGCTAAATAGAGCTATTTAGTTGGCTGATGGCTGGCAATAAGATTGGATAAAACAACTTAGAGTTTATGTATTTTATTTTATATTGAGTAGAATTTAAACACAAACACAATTCATGAACAATGAGATACTTGGAGATAAATAAGAGAGCTGCAAGACAATATTCATGTCAATGCTTGTTAATGAACAGTAAAAACTGACTTTATAATCTTCACCTCATATTATCTATATAGGGCGTAACTTTTTGCAATGAAGGATATTTTCAAGCAAGACGAACTTTCCATCCCCGAGGGTGTCACTGTCGACATCAAGGCCCGTTTCGTTTCCGTCGAAGGTCCCCGTGGTACTCTTTCCAAGAACCTCCGCCACTTGAACATTGAGATGAGAGTTGAGGGTTCCAAGATCCGTTTCATCGTTCACCACGGTCTCCGCAAGCACAATGCTTGTATCCGTACCGTCCGCTCTTTGGTCAACAACATGATCACTGGTGTTACCAAGGGTTTCCAGTACAAGATGCGTTACGTCTACGCCCATTTCCCCATCAACGTTATCATCAACAAGGAAGGTAACGCTGTTGAGATCCGTAACTTCTTGGGTCAAAAGGTCGTCTTCCACGTCAACATGCGTGAAGGTGCCATCGTTGAGGCTTCCAAGAACCAAAAGGATGAACTTACCATCACTGGTAACGATCTTGAGGCCGTCTCTCAGTCCGCTGCTGATATCCAACAATCTTGTCTCGTCAAGAAGAAGGATATCCGTAAGTTCTTGGATGGTATTTACGTTTCTGAGCGCAACGTCTTGGAGTCTGCTTAAATCTTTTATCCAAAAACAAACTTCCTCTTTTATGCAATTTTTTATTTTACTTAAAGTAGCTTTATGAAATTGCTTAAATAATTCTAATAAAAAAAAGCAAAAAAAAAAAGGCAGTTCCCTTGTTATCTTTTTTTATGTTTTTGTATATTACCTTCAACTGATACATTTCAACTAATTATCACTATCAACAAAATAAGTGTTTATTTGTATCTATATATTGACTACAAAGAGAAGATGAAGAATTTCAGCTATTCACATGCATACCACTGATTTGAAAACATCGGCTTTTATGCGTTTAGCATTCGTTTTAATAGGTTGGATTGTCTGATATATTAATTGATGTAGGCAGGAGTAAATTGAATATATAATAAAAGGTTATACATTAAAACTCTACTTTGCTTATTTTCAATGTTTACTCGACTTATAACAATGCAGTTTTTTTTTTCGGGGCTTAAATGAGAAGAAAAGGGACCAAAATTGTATTTTAGACAACTTTATTCTAAACTTTTTCAATCAAAAAAAGAACCTGAAAAACTATTTTATTGGCTCATAATCTCAAATCCCTAGAGTACAAGATGTACAGCAGATAATTAAGCACGCATAAACTATATTAACAAAACTTAATTAGAAATAGACATGTTAATCATTTGAAAAAAATCAATTCACATATAAAAACTAAAGCTATGGAAATTAATCAGTGATAAAAGTATAAAAAAACGTAATAAAATATTCACTCGAACTTCCACAATTGAAACTGTATCAAGTATAACACTTTATGTGATTAATGAATCATAGACGCATGTCTGACAAAGTTCAAACCGAGTAGAATCAGACTTTTCGTATGAAAAAAAAAAAAGAGAAAGAGAGAGACAGTGGTGAAATATGTTAATTTGGTAAATAACTGTATATTCTATCAATTCAATAACACATCATAGCATTATTAATGATATCGATTGATTAATTAGTAATTAATCAATTGACATAAATCAATTACTTCATATATTAAGAGAAACTACATAAACACTTATGTATTGATAGTACCATTGAATGCACTCATAGGAAGTAAATAAATATTTAACTATGTCTATAGGTTTTTTTTATTGTCACCAAAGAAAGTCATATACTGTGGATCTCTGTATTTTTAATTAAATTAAGGTTTCATTTATTTAATAATAATAAATAAGGTTTCCCAATCTACTACACTGTAAACCAATATTGAGTTATATTGTTCGCCTCGGGTCTAAGCTTTTATTTTTTAACTAAAAATCAATACTTTGAACAATCCTAGAAATGGGGCTAGAAAATCAACCCGGATAATGCGCCTTTACCCGAAGTGATCGGTTTGTTTCGTCAATAGTCAAAACCATTCCACCCTAATGGTGCATCTTCTCGGCTAATCTTCTACAGCAGTATCTATTAAATGATATAATGATTAGAACAAATATAAGTCATACTCTCATAAGTATCGGCCAATTACTCTCTTATAAAACTGTACCAGCGAAGATTCTACATGACTTTTTTTACATTAGATTTTGTCTCACCATGAAGTAGTATTTTTTTTTAAAAAAAAAACTGATCGCCCATTGAAATATAGTTGAAACAGATTCCATTGGGCTATATCCGCTTGGATTATCAATTCGAAAGGTCTCCGATCTAATTGTTAAATGTAGATGAGGCTTTTTCCTTTTTTCACCAGTAAATTTTTTCTGTGATCTTTTTTTTTTGTATATAAGTAAAATATTTTCTTGATTTTTCTTTTCATTGTATGTTCGATTCATTCATATCAATTATTCAACATTGTTACTTTCACCTCAATTATAAGCCTTTCTTGATTCAACTAAAATAAAATAAAAAATAACACCTTCCAACAACTATATAAAGAAAAGAGGAAGCAACAGAATATATTAAAAAACAAAGAAAAGGAGTCCTGATTTCATTGTCCTTTCCCTACTCCCAATCCTTCATATTGTTGCTGCCAATATGGTACATTTATCTAACTTGTTTCATTTGCCTCAACGCCAGAATGGTAAATCTGATTTCAAAAATGGTTCTGCTCAAAGTAGTCGTCGCAACTCGAGAGATTCGTCCAGTTTAACTTCCTATTCTGATAGTACTTTCGAAGATGGTAAGAATTGGCTGATGAAACAGCTACATATCCAACAACAGCATCCATGTCAGAACGACTACATTGCCACGCCCTCACTCTCTACAAAATCAGCTGCAACCAACCCGTTATCTCCAGTGATCTCTAAAAATGCGCTGTCCACAATTAGCACCCAGTCTAGTGTTGATTCCGTCGCACCAACCAAGCTTCATAGGCTAAACACGACTAATCTCCGTGAGTACGGCGAATGCTATAAACGTCTTGGAAAAGGCTCTACTGCTGTTATCTCCATATGTCGCAAGACAGAAACGAAAGGATGTCAATCTAAATTGTATGCTATCAAACAATTTAGAAAGCGCAGCAAGACAGAGAGTGAAAAAGAATACATGAAAAAGCTCACTAGTGAATTCTGTATCTCGTCTACCTTTCGTCATCCTAATGTGGTAGAAACAATTGATCTTGTAGTAAATGATCAAAATCGCTATTGTACTGTCATGGAATTTTGCCCCGGTGGAGATCTCTTCTCTGTTATCATGTCAGAACATATGACAGAGATTGAAGCCTCTTGTTGTTTTAAACAAATGATCCAAGGTTTGGCCTACCTTCATTCTGTTGGCGTTGCACATCGTGATATAAAACCAGAAAACCTTTTACTCACGTTGGAAGGAAAGCTCAAGATTACTGACTTTGGTGTATCTGATGTCTTTAGATGTGCTTGGGAGAAGAAAGGGCACAAATCTTTTGGTCTCGTTGGTTCGGAGCCTTATATTGCACCTGAAGCCTTTGAAAAAGATCATGAATATTGGGGTTCTACTGCTGACATTTGGTCTGCTGGTATTGTTCTTTATTCTATGCTACGTGGGGGACACGCATGGATTAGAGCAGACCCTAAAGCGGATAGAGAATTTCGTAATTATTTACGCCATTTGCCAACTCAAACATTTCCAAACTTCAAAAAATTCCCTGCCCATATTCAACAATTACTTTACAGAATGCTGGATCCAAACCCTGATGCTAGAATCACTGCCGAAGAAATACTCGAAAATAAGTGGGTTCAGTCCATTCTTGTTTGCGAAAAAGGCATAGATCTTAAAAATCGGGAACACATACACACCTTGCTTTCAAGTAACAAAAAATAGATCTATTTATCATCTGCTTTATTATTACTATTATTATTATTATTATTATTATTGTTTTGTACATACCCTTTCATATAATAGCATATCAAGTACATTTGTATCATATAACTAAATAAAAACAAAGCTATAATACCTTACTTTTTTGTCGCCATCTCAAAAAAAAATTGTTCTAAATATATATATTTAATGTACAACTCTTGTATAGAACAATCTAGATTAAAGATCACAAAAAGATTGATAAGTACACTAGTTGCTATATACGCCAAATCAGTTGCACCATCTATAGATAAATATCTTTTCATGTGCTTTTGTTTCCATCACCCTGTTAACTATTGACTTTAAAAACAACCGCAGTAATTATTTTAAAATTTAATCAAGCTGTGTTTACCAGAGAGCCATTCTACTATAATTATATACTTTTGTATTTGATAAACAAGGTGATTAAGACTTTTTTTTCTTCAATAGTTTATTTAAACTATTTCATAATATACTTTGTTAAATTGCATGGTAAGACCACTGCTTCACTAATACTACACGTAATAGATTGAACTTTAGTTCAGTAATTATTTCTTTTCCTTAATGTTTTTACTCCAACAAAAACTTCATCTTCTTACGACAATAATAAAAATAACAATAGAAAATCATTTTATTTCTGTGTCACTTTACAAATTTTTATTGGATATTAAATATTCAAAACTGAGCCTTTTTTCAAAGAAAAAAGAAAAGAAAAAGAAAAAGAAGAAAAAGGAAAGAAACGAAAACTGGTGACAACCTGTATTAACGATATAAAACACGTTTTTTTCTCTCAGTTTTCGAATGTGTGGACAAGTTGATAATCTGCAACAAAATGAATCCTTAATCTTCTTTAGCTTTTCTACATGGACATACTCTACTGGATTATGTAATAAATAGAGTACATCTATGTTTTAAAAATTAAATTGGTCTGCTTCTTTCAGTAAGGGTCTTATTTTTGGCAAATTCACAATAGAAACTTCATGTTTTCTTTTTTGCAAGGTCCAAAAACTCCGAATTATTTTGCCACTTGATCGAAACGATCCAAAGGAATAAAATGGAAATGCGTTACTCATATCCAGTATTTTTTCTAACTCATTTTTTCTGTTTTTCTCAATATCGTCATAGTGTTCAATCCAAAGCAAGGTTCATTTTTCATATATTGAAACCAAGAACTAAAAACCAAACAAAAATCCCAAAGTTACGAGATGGAACAAACGACGAGTCAATTTAATGCTTTATTATATATTCAATTACTTGTGGTGTGATTTATTTATTTATTATATATAATTATTATTAAAAAAACTTTTCAAAGTAAAAACTATTATTATAACACGTTTGTCGTTTAGATTTACTACTGGTTAAATAAACCATATTGTGAAAATATCCATGCTTTATGAAATAGAAACAAACAAAGGTACTTGACGTCATACAATCAAAAAGATCTTCACTGTTTCTCCACAAAATATGACGTTAATTATAAAATTATGTAATTCTTTTGAAACAGGTTCACCTTGTTGTTAAATAACGATATATTTATCAATAACTTAAAACATTCGCTAAAATTTTTCTTTACATGGTGTTTATTGGATGGCAAGGCACTAAAATAAAGGCTTTGTCAAAATCGCTTTCGAAAATTATCCATTTTGAAGCTAATCCAGTTTAACGATATATTTTCCCGAATATTTTTTAGAATCGAAACCTTTTTAAATCATAAACAAATATGTCATTATTTGTATGAATACTGAATGATCGTATAATTTTATATAGTATACTCTTGTAAAGTCCCGTGTATACACTGTACATATATATTAAATGAGTTCTTAACGTGGTTTATGTAAGTATGCTCATAAATGTATATATACAAGTATCTCCCAGTTATTTAGAACCAATTTATTTTATTATACTTTATAGTTATAAAAAATATTTTAAAAGTCATGACATGGATTTAATTTATTGAAGAGTGGATCGCTTTAATTGTCAAAGAGAAGTCAATGTATTAAGTCATACCAATTAATCATTTGAAATAAACATTCAAAAAATATCACTACAGACTAAAGCATTCTTTTTTTTTTATGCAGATTATTTCACGTTCAAAAATACGTGTAATACTGGGATGTGGCATAAACCAATCAATCATTTGAAATTATCAAGCCTTAGTGGTAAACACAAGCGGTTCTATGTATTATAATCTTTCAAAGACAAACAGCTTTGTAACTTTTTATATATACCCGAATTAGTTTAATATTTTTATGAATAGAAAAATGTATGCTGATCATACATAACGCAGCAAGACCTCTTCCTGAAAAGATGTAGTCAATTTTATCATCCAAGTTTATGTGGTTTAAAATCAATCTCTTAGATTTAGTTATTAATAAAGGGTTCAATGATGCCTAAAGTCACCTCCTTTTTTATGTAATAAATATATCATAAATTGTTTTTGATTATATGTCAATTATCTATTTAACCTCCCGTAGTTTTATTTTCATATTTTATACTTACTCAACATCTCCTAAATTATTCTTATACTTACTTATACATACTGGTAAACCGAAGTGATAGTCTTATGTCCCTATTAATTAACTCCGTATAGCTGTAAAACTGCGTTCTGGTCATAACTGCGAGCAATTTTGAGTTGGTCGTCTATCTACTTTGTATTCTAAATAAATTTCTGTTTTATGCTTAAATCTATAAAATAGAAAACTTCTAACTTGATTTCTCACTTTCATTGTTTGTTGAATTTGATACTCTAATGAATCTTTTGAAGTAGAGTGAGATCAAAGCGTTTTCATTAGAAAAATGCATATTTATAGTAACTGTTGTGCCCAGAGGCTATATCCAAGCTTATATAATATATAATAGAATAATTATATAGCAG
>VCJA01002576.1:18548-31083 GCA_024139275.1 Backusella macrospora
GTAGAGAAATGAAATGTTATTCAAATTTACCGAAACAGAAAAAATTGTACAAAATAATCTTAGATCTTTCAGAGAACTTCATTTTAGGCGCAAAATGATAATCATTTTTCACCAATAGATAAAGTTCATAAGGGTACTGTGTTTTGAAATAAAAGAAAACTCGGCTTTAATTATCATTTATATTGATGTAATAACAATCTAAATAAATGATGAATATTAGTATTATAAATTATACAGAAGGAAATAAAGAAAAAGAGAGCACTTCATGTAGTAAAGTGTATTCTTCTTAATTTATGCATATATATATGTGCTTGCATACATAGGTATAATATTATAGCGTTGTTTTTTTTTTAAAAAAAGCTATTTTTATTAGTATTGTTAAGAGATAAACTATATTATAAATTTATATATATTTAGCTCATAGAGATACTGTATTGTTATTAGAACAGCTAGAATCTGCTCTAATAGAGCAGAAGTGACGATTTTATTCTCCCAATAAAAAAACAACGTTTAAACTATAATAAAACACTAGTCTTTTTTTTTTTAAAAAAAAAAGTAACAATTGTATAAAACTTCTGAGAAGTAATTTTTTCAAAACGACTCTATAACCAGAGTAATTAAAAACCATGGGAAGCCTTTATATTCTTGGCTTTGTGGATATTGATAACATAATTCATTTGAAATGTTGTCTTGATTATTCTTGTAACACATAAGATGCCATTGTCTATAGATTCGTTATTAATAGTGTCCTTGTCGAATAATCGCAATCAATCTTGGAATATTGTAGTATCGGTATTTATTATTGTTTTTGGCTATAAAAAGATTTCTTTAGTTTGTAGTGAGCACCACCGAATTTGAATAAGCCTCGACACTTAGAGTAAAATAGATAAAATAAGAGAAATATGTGAGATAATATAATGAACTAGAAAATCTATTCAAGGAATCAATCAGCTGTATAAAATAATAAAAGATAATAAGACGAGTAATAGCCAGCTCTAATGAGTAAATTTGTTAACTAGTAAATTGATGATCTTTATTGAGGGGATAATCCCATAGTATTTATGTAAAATCAAGGGTGGTACAAAATATAGTAAAATGATAAAATCTTTAATAATCGGAACAAGATGGATAAACAATCCATCTTCTAAGTAATGAAAATATAGAAAGGTGTATGTTGATAACAAGAAAAAGGGTAAACTATAATAAATAAAGGTAGCCTAATCTAAACTAGATATTAAGCGGTTGATAAAATGAGTTGAACGAATAAGAAAGCAACATATCATGATAGCTGACTAAATTATAACATTAAGTAACGGATGTAATAACAGTAAGATATGAAGTAATCTTAAAAAGCTAAATATGAGAGATGATAATAGAGATTTATATGTCCAATTGAATATCGGGAGTCAGACACTTTGTAAGTTGAAGAGTTATAACATGAAGAATTTATTATTAAAAAACTAAAATTCGTAATGCAAATTGATTTGTAACAACATTAAACGGAGGTCATTACAAAAGGTGTCTGATTCAAGCTCGTTGAGTGATAAAGGCGGAGCAGAATGTTTGTTATCTGATCTTTATGCAAAAACCGAGAGGAAAAGCTTTGTATATTTCAATTTAAAAACACAAAATCTCTTCGAATAAAATACTTTACTATTCCAATACATAATTTATATTTCCAGGTGAAATTACTGATTTACCACATAACAGCGTAAAAAAAAAAAAACGTAAATATATATCCTCTGTTCGATCGCTCACCCATAATGAGTCAATAGTTTCATTTAAATAATAGAGGATAGTCTTTCTTTTATTTTGTACAATAATGTAGAATATCACAAGTTCCTTGAACCTATGATAAACCTGCTCCAGTTACCGAGTAACCTTGTACTTATATCATTGAAGAACTGTAGTTAAAATAAAAAATAGTATACAAAAAAACCTGTGCAATAGTGTTTTTCTACGTTTTGGAGCCTATTTTTAAAAAAGTCAACTCAAGCATTAAAGTATAACTATTGCTGCTTATTTTTGTTTATAAGCTATTATAAGATCAGCAGAATAATAATAATAATAATAAAAAAAGGTGCTAATTAAAGCACCCAACGCTTTAAAAAGAAAAGAAATATTCATGAAAGTATAAAATTGATAATAAGCTACTCGGATAGGGTTTTGGAAACAGACTCGATGAGTTCTATGTTGATATCTTTCAAGGCTATAATACTGACATATAAATACCTCATCTTTTTTCTGATTTACTGTGTTACCATTCACTAAAAAAAATAAAGATAAAAGTAGTATACATATCATACATAGTATTAGTAAAATAAAAACACGTACGCACATATACTGTCGGGGTTAATAATGTTTAGTCCCTCAGCTGCAATAGAAAAAACTATTAAATGTAAAAATGGTGAAAAGAAAAAAATATGTAATTTTTGGATTGGATCAGAAAAAGAAGTTTAAAAAACGAAACAAAGTATTTCTTTTATTTAAAGTAACTTGAACTCGAACAGCATGTCATTTCAACCATGATTGGCACGAAACGTACAACTATGCGCCACTTTAACAGGAAAAAACACAAGTAGGTCTTCTACCTTTGGCGAGTATACAAAAAGTTATTTGGAACGAGTAATTAAAAATGATTTTTTCCAGACGATTGGGACTATCAGAGAGGAACTCCGTTTAATGAGTAAGTGTATTTCTCGTTCAACCGTGAAGGCATGGATCAAGCATTTGGACTTCAAATACCATTACTCTACAAGTAAGCCCAAGATTTTTGAAGTGCAACAAAAAGAAGAATTGAATGGGTTAAAGCGCACGTTAAAAGGACTGATGAGTAGTGAAGAGAGGTAGTCTGGTCCTATGAATCAAAATTCCACATATTAGGCAATGATGGCAAGCCAAAAATTTTGAAGAAACCAGGTGAACGTTATGAGAGTTACCAACTATTAAAGGCTGTTAAGTTTGATGAAGTAGTGTAATGGTATGATCTTGTTTTTGGGACTGGTAGCTATAGACTGTTAGTCTTTACTGACGGCACTATGGGTCAAGGTGCGTATGACACTTGTTTGTCACATAATTTTATCCTCTGGTACAATAGTCTACTACAATACGGAGATAGAAAGTACATATTACAGGAAGTCAACGCGCCTTGTCATTAAGGTAGATATTCAAAATGACGGAAGGAGAGTAGCTCACTTGTTTTTTTGGAGAATTGGCCTGCTCAGAGCCTGGATCCGAATCCAATTGAGTATATTTGAAGTGATTTGCGTGACCGAAAAGCTAATATCAAAGATTTGAAAAGCTTGAAGGCGGTTCTTCTTAAAGTTTGAGAATATATGGTACCAGGGTTTGCCGAGGGTTTAGTTTCCAGCATGATGTTGAAAAATACTTATGACCAAATTGGGTTACACTGTCCATTTTTTTCCAGGGATACATTTGTCCAATTATTTGAAATTACTCAACAACGTATCACTGAAAAAATCACAATAATAAAGGCAACACAACAGCTTTTAGTTTTAATTAACGACAAAAGCAACAATAATCAAAACAAGGATATTTTGTGCTTTAAATCCCTAATTGAACAACTCCCTAATGACTCTTTTGAAGCAAAAGAATTAGAATTAACTGCAAAGTTAATTCAACCTTTAATTCAACCGCTCTTCGAAGACAGAGAAGAAAATATTTATCTCGGTTGAACAGACGCCCAAACAGAAGAATTTAAGAGAGATGGAACCAAAATAATAAAATTAAATTGAACAAGGACCTTTATAAACTGAGTGTATTTTCTAAAAATACAATTGAACAAAATCATCTCTTTGGAGTGTTATGTGTTCAAATTGTTGGTAAGTTATATAATACACAAATAGTCATAGGTTATTCACTAATAATGAAAATCAATAGGATTATCAATTTCTTTCTACTTAACCGAGCAGCAATGTAAGGGCTTTTATACGATGACTGAAATAAATCATATAAACACACCAATTGACAGAGCTTCTCTAGCTCATTGGATTTGTGGACAATCTATGTAATATCTTACACGTTTTTAAAACAAGTTATCGTCAACAATAAGTAGCTGTTTTCTATCATGTTTAGAGCATCCCTATCAGTAATCAGAAGGAAAGAAAATAATTTACACCCCTCAGAACAAAAAATATTTTCAAAATAAAATACTTTCCTCTTCTTCCTCATTACCATCTGTTAAATATGTAGTTCGTGAAACTATCAACTACACAAATTGTCCTTATATTACTATTCTAAAAGACTATCACGTTGTGGAAAATACTCTGAATAAGTGCGTTGAATTTTTACACATACAAACAAAGTCAAATACCTATAATGAGATAGAAAAATATTATAAGTGTGATAGCTCTGGATCCTCTCGCGTAATTAAAAATGAAGTTAATGTGCCTGAACACAAGAAAAAAAAATACATGTTTGGATTGAAAATCATGTGCAAAAGCACATGGATTAGATGTGGCTGTTGATGAAGAAAGAAAAAAAAATGAATCGTATGTTTTTCTTGTTTGGTAATGCTGTCAAGTACATGAATATCTTAAAATGAAGTAAATAAGTGTAAGTCTGAAAGAAGTAGTTTGATCAGCAAAGAAAGAGCCCAATAAGGTACCCATCTTATTAAAATTACCATCTCTTATTTTGATAAACTTGGTAAACACTCTCAATAATTCCCCTCTCACCAGTCTTAGTTTAATTATATTATATGCATTATCACATCTTAAAATTTTGTAGTAAAACTTGTTTTTTTTTTAAGCATTTCAATCTCAAGCTTGTGGCTTGCGTTTTGATGAGCATTTGGACTTATCCAAAACAGATAGAAACATTGAACCAGAAAAAACAAAGAGAAATAATAAAAATATATATATAATAAAGTAAATAAAGGTAGCGAATATGAATTCACCTACCCGTGTTAGGTTCACAGTATAGTTGAGGCGCAGCGATAGCTGACCATGAATATTTGACTATTGAAAAACATGGCGTTTTTTTTTCAAAGTGATTATTTAGTGTAGATCCATATAGCTTTTAATGTATAGTCAAGTATTTCAATTGATATCAATAAAAGTCGTTTCGCTTGTTTTATCTTTTTGTACCAATTTGCATCCGCGCCGGAGTGTCACGAGATGTCCCCTTTAGCACTTTTCTTGCTCCTGATGGTTTTCTCAATAGTTTGAAAATTTTTCTTAACAACTTGAAAACTTTTCTTATTCTCTTAAAAAATACAATAAATTAAGTATACTGTCATAAATCCATGCAAGTATAAATAAATAATATAAACATCGAGAAAAAAAGTGTGTGATAGGGCACGGGTTATATTTGTAACATGCCCTCAGCAGTAGAAATAAGACACAAATCAGAAAAGGCACCTTTCAACAAGGTGTTTTAATTCACTCCGAATTTTATAGTCTATTTTCAGAAAACATCAATCATCGGTAACCTTGGCAGGTAAACTCCTTCATTTCCCCTTTTTCTCAGTCTTCTTTTTTTTTTTTAATTTTTTTTTCTTTCTTTTTTGTTTTAAAATATTTTCTCTCTCTTTCTTTTTAAGCAAAAAGAGAGCAAAACAGAGAAAAAGAGAGAGGAGAGCGTGTACCTCTCTCTGTTTTATATATTTATTTATATAATAATATTAATACTTAATAATAATAATAACAATAATAGCACCATCAGTCATTAGAATCACAACATAATCTTCATCCCCTCATTCGAAAAGATCAACCCGAGATTAAGATGGAGTCCAGAACACTTCGAAGCTCACCTTCCTCTACTAATATTTATAGCAGCTATACACTGCCCAGTAACGATACTCTTGCTTCAAACGACTATAAACGCAGTATTACAGTTGAAAATTTAAGCGCCTTAGCTTACTTCTCTTCTGACTCATTAGTAAGCCCAGAGTTGACACCTTCAGCTGCTATTCGTGATCGATATTATCAGTCAAACCGTTATCTCATGGATAAAAGTAGCGCAAGCTCGATTGATTTAGATGAAGAAGATATAATAGATGAAGATGAAGATGGAGACATGCTGGATTATCGACCCGAAGATAGCCAACTATGTACTAGACCAGCTGGCCCGCCTAGTATATATAGTGGAAGTGATGCGGGATCAATTATTTCACTTCGCACAGAGTACAATGATATTGAGGATAGACGATCAATTAGTAGCATCCGAACAGTAGATGATAGATTACAAGGTCGGTCATTGGGGAGTAATCTGAATTCATTTGCTTTAAAGACAGCCAAGCGAGTTTCGAGATCAGGCACATTGTTTCGCTCCAAAAATGGATCGCAAACCAAATTGAATGAAAATAGCAAGTCACTGACACCTACTAAAAAGAAATTAGAGCCTTCTTTTGTGCCAGTTCGTGATGGATTTGGTCAACGGGATGATTCAAGTATTAAGAGCAACGGAGGAACAAGCTTACTATCAAAATTATCGAAATCAACTGCACCTGTGAGGGCTAAATTGTTCGCTTTTTCTGCATTAACAAGTAAATTTTATTTTATTTTATTTTGTTTAATATAAAAATGGTACTTATTTATAAAAACAGGGAACCCACGCATGGATATATTGAACAATAATAAGAAGAGAGTCGCTGAAAGTGTCTACAACATGCCTGTTTCTGTACCATCAAACCAGGATCATCGCTCATACAAAGATCGAAAATCATCATTCTCACATAAAAAATCATCATCTATCAAAAGCGTAAAAACGGTATCAGCCTTTCTGGGAATGAATTTAGTAGATGAGCCTTCTCCACTTCCTGTTACAAAAGAGCGTTTACCGCCTGTTTATCCTGCTTTACTTTCAAAGGTAGCAGAGGTGCTGAAGGAATGCGTTGTTCTTTCTACTAGAACAAAAGATAGTATAACGTATAAAGATGTGTTTGATGGGAAGGATGCTGTTGTATGTACCGCATTGTATTTTATCTATCCTACGAGAGAAAATCTAATTATATATTTTAACTGTAGGACAAATTGGCAATGATGATAAAAACATTGGATCGTAACTTAGCGCTATTATTAGGTAGAGCTTTGGATGCCCAGAAATTCTTCCATGATGTAAATTACGAGTATCGTTTACGAGATATCAGTACAGAGTTGTATCAATTCCGAGATCCCATTACTGTTAGACCTATTAGTGGTGTATTTGATAGTCCTATTTTAAGTGATTCTGTGTCCGAGTTAAATATAACAAACCAAGAAGTAATTGAAGAGAACGTATTACCTAATGGGGTATTTACTATCCTCACAGACTGTTACTCGCCAACTTGTACAAGGGAGAAGCTGTGTTATTCTGTCTATTGCCCCCGTCGTCAAGAACAGGTATGGACGAGTTACTCATGTGTATTAATATATAAGTGTTACATGATTATTGTAAAAGCTAATTATAATAAATAAAAAGGCGAAACAAAAAGCATTCCAAAGGGGCCATAGTCGTGAAGGCAGTAACTCCTATCTCATCAGTCAGGAAGATAGACTCTGGATTAATACCGTGCCTAAATCAATTTTGAACAATCTTAGTAAAGATGAGAAAAAGCGCCAAGAGAATATTTTTGAACTCATCTATACCGAAAAAGATTTTGTTGATGATTTGAACTACATTCGCGAGGTAAGAGTGCAATGTTTAAAAGGAAAAAAAGAAAATGAACAAAATAAATAAATAAATATATATATATATATTTATTTATTTGAAATAGGCATGGATTGAAACTTTACTTGGCGAGGATTCTTCAGTCACTGGTGATTGTGAAAAGACTGTGAAGGAGGTATTTTGGAATATATTGGATATATTAAAAGTCAATTCGGAACTCTCGGCCGCCTTGTTAGAGAGACAATCCAAAAGCGATGTAGTGGATCAAATTGGTGATATCATGCTGGACCATGTTACTCATTTCGAACCTTTTGTAAGCTATGGTTCTCATCAAATGGTTGGAAAGTATGTGTTTGAGACAGAAAAATCCACAAACACAACCTTTGCAGAATTTGTAAATAAAGTAGAGCGCCTACCTCAGTCACGTAAATTAGAATTGAATGGCTATCTTACAAAACCCACAACTCGTCTTGGTCGATATAATCTTTTACTGCGTGAAATCTTAAAACATACACCAAAGGATCATCCTGATCAAGAAACAATTCCTAGAGCCATATCAATCATTTCAAAGTTTTTGGCAGATGTCAATCGTGAAACGGGAAAAACCGAAAATCGTTTCAATCTCGACTTGTTAGATGAGCGTCTTATAAACAAAAACCTTTATAGCTTGGTAAACAAAAATACACAGAAAAAAAAAAGTATGTGTCTTTAATTTTATATCAATACCAATTAGGATCTCGATTTGGCCTCGAAAAATCGCCAAATTATTGTCAAAGGTCTCTGGAAAAAAAGTCCTGATTCTGAATCGCCAGAAATTCTTGTTTATCTCCTTGATCACTATTTACTGATTTTAAAGCCAAAGTTTGTTCAGAATGAAGAAAAATATAAATTTCATAGAAAAGTAAGCTATTTTTATTAAACCTGTTTTTTTTGGGAACTAAACAAATAACCGGATAAAATAAATAGCCTATTCCTCTTCCATTATTGTCTATAACGTTTCCTGACCATACAAAACGTGCCAGTACTATTATTCCTTTGGGGAGATCAGGAAGTCCTTCTTTTGCCGCTCCAACTAGCCCACCCTTAGAAAATTCCCTAGTAAATGGTAGTAAAAATGGATACCCTATTTCATTCATGCATTTAGGAAAACAGAGTTCAAGCCCCATGACTTTATATGCCACCACACTTGCTATACGCAAACAGTGGGCAGAAAAAATCGAAAATCAGCGAAAAGCATTAGTAGAAAAGCATAAAGTCTTTAATCTTATACCTATTAATGAAAGTTTCTTCAGTTCTTTCAACAAGGTGAATTGTGTTTCTTCATTTGGTAAGCAATTCAATATATATATATATATGTTCTTTCCCGTTCTTTTTTCATTTAGTATTAAACGATTGGATAATTTAGAAAACGGCAAATCCTTAATATTGGGAGGAGATCAAGGCGTATATCTTAAAAAGGAAGGAAGTGGGGATGAACTTATTCGTATTTTGGGTATGGATAAGGTTTCACAAATAGACATTTTAGAAAGCGCAAACTTGCTTCTTTTATTAGCAGACAAAATACTTTATGCCTATTCATTAGATACTTTGTTGTCGACAGAAACAGGTATCAAGCGTGGTCGTAAGATCAGTAGTCATGTTTCCTTTTTCAAAGTTGGTAAAATTGTGGACAAGAATGTCACATCGGATGATGGTACTCAAGGTGTCGAAAGAACACTGGTTTGCTTTGTTCGTTACAACGCTATGACATCCACAATCCGAGCCCTAGAGCCCTATGAAACCATCGAATCCAAAAAGAAGAGCAAGAGTCATATCGGTCGTCTAATTCGTAGCAACAACGAGGTCTTGAAGTCATACAAGGCATTTTACATTCCTGGTGAGGCGTCATCTATTCAATTTTTTAAAAATATTATCTGTGTTGGAAGCGCGAGAGGTTTTCAAATGCTCAACCTTAGCTCTGCTGAAGTACAAAGTAGGTTAAAAGCATATTATTTTTTTACTGCTGCAAAAATAATTAACCACTACACTTCAATTTAGGTGTGTTGGACCCAAGTGATGAAAGTAATAATCTGATTTTGGAACAGCATGAAAACATGAAACCTATCTCAATGTTCCGCCATAAAGACGGCAATATTCTTTTATGCTATAGTGGTAAGAAAATAAAAGTGAATCAAGTTAAAACAATATCTCTAATATAACCATTTAATGTCAAACAATCTAGAGCTTGCATTTTACATTGATAAAAAGGGAAAGAGAGCTAGAAAAGATTGGTCAATTACATGGGAAGGAAACCCTACTGCTTTTACATTTAGATTCCCCTATGTTGTGGCATTTAATTCTAATTTTATTGAAGTGCGACACATGGATACAGTAAGTAAATAATAATGATGCTATCATATGTATTTCTTTCTAAAAATGGAATGTACTATATTAGGGCGATTTACTACAAGTAATGGCTGGCAATAATATTAGATGTCTTCGTCCTGATTCGACTGATAGAATCCATGGTGTGATGGACGATAGACTCGTAGGCTCCGAATTGGTATTTGAGTTGAAATTGGTTGACCCAAACCGTCGAAAGCCAAGTTTGATAAAAAACAGACCTAAGCCTGTCACATCTTCTACTGCCTAACATGATTTTTATTTAATTTTATTTATTTCCTTGTAACTGCATTCCTTGTACTTTGTACAATTGTTAACTTTGTAACTGTTAATGTATTTTTTTTAATACCCTATACTTCTTTTTTTTCTCTTAATTTTTTCTCTTTGTCCTTACCTTAAAATATAAATAAAACATCTAGTGGAGAGTAATTACTTTATTTCATTTTTGTTATTGTTGATCTGTTTTTGAACAACTATTCATATATTTTAACTTACGTCACATACAACAGTTTATTTTCTTACTGTTCCTATTTCTGGAAACAATATTTATATTTTTTTTTACAATATACATTCTATCAATTAGTACACATAACCAACAATATTATAATTTGGTATGCTTTATTCCTTTTTTGTTACTTCTTTAACTAATTGAAATAAAATTGGTTTTTATATTTAACTTAAAAATAGCAGCCTTACAAATTAATTGTCCATTAACATGAGTGCATAATCATACCACTTTAGTCCATTAAATAAAATGAAAAGAAGAGGAATATTTCACGAAGAAATGTGCAATACCGACTCTTGGATTTCGAATTTAAAAATTCGTCTCATAGGTGAAAGAGAAACATGTCCGTCTTCATTGAGTAAAGATGCAGTAATGAGTGGAATGTCGAGAATGGTATTATCTGTTAACTATTCAACTTAAAGATCCAGTTGCCCACGTATATTCTCTCGTTTATTCGTATTAATCATGAGCTTAAGCTAGTTTTGGGATTTGTTCTGAGCACGAAACTAAAATTACTGAGAAGGTTAAAAAGAATTGTACAGTAACACTAATAGAATGGGTCTCGTATAAATTTTTTTCTTAAAGTGGAGAGAGAGATCCCATCATCAATATATCAGATAATAAAAAAATAAAATAAAAACTGAGCTATAATAATATGCATAAATGTAGGATAATGTAGGATAATTTAAGTTGATCAGAGAAGGGATAATTCAAAAAATTAAAAAGGACAGTAAAAAGAGAGTTAAAAGGTCGGCTGGGAGATTAACCCTATTTGTGACCTATTTTATATTTAAAAAGGGCGAAATAAAAACCTCGGTTGGAGATGCTCTTAGAGTATCTAATGAATGAATAGTACTATATGTGGTGATATTGCTATTTTACATGTATATATAATTGTGATATATATATTTAAAATAACATACTTTAATGTTTCAGTTATAATGTCCTGTAAATAATAACAACTAGTATTCCTCTTCCTTGTAGCTTACAATACACCAAAAGAGACATTTGAATCATATATTAAAGGTTGTATATATAACGACCTTGTTTCGATATTGCGCAGAATAAAATGGCAAACTTTCAATTAAACTTACCAATATACAGTTTTTTGGTTTAGCCACAAATGTTAGGGTGTAGTATTTACACATGTCATGTAATCAGCTGGATGACTTAAAGTCATTTGCATAAGAAATTTGGCTAGACGTTGTACGCCAAGATATGGTACCTGCATAATATATATATCGGAGTTATTTCTATACCACCATAACCAACTTTCTACTTATTTATAAAATGGGAGAAAATAATGCAGCGCTTGAGAAGGTAAAAATGTGCATACATATTCACTTAACGCAAGAATTAAGATTATGTAAATACTTATAAGGGAACAGAGAACAATTACCAACTTAGTCAAATATTTCAAACTAGCTACTTTTATAAAACCAGTGGCACATCTAAATATATGATACTTATGTTCATTCATGCAGTTAATATATTCAATTTTCAAAATTTTTTATTCTTAGTGAAATCAATTACATATGCCTGTGCGAGAATTTTAATTTCTCGACTATTGGGTCAAGTATTTCCCGTTAGTATTTATGGAAAAAACAAAGCCTATATTATAAAGTAAGTATTGTAACTGTGGTTTGAATCTTATCATTTTATATACTTCAAAATAAAAGAGAAACTGTAAGTTTATATACGATATATTCACTCTTTAATTCTTATTTTTTTTTCTTCATTAGACAATAATCAACATGTCAAAAAGCCAAGTTCGAAAAATAAAAAAGTCATGTGATAAAGTCGGACAGTGTCGGACCTTTACACTCCCCTGCCTGTCGATTAGAGAGTAGAAATTATTATCACTTTTTTGTTTTTTTTTCCTTTCTTTTATCTTTTAACCTCCCCACTCACTGCTTTAATAAATATGCTTCGTGCCGCTCTTACTGGTGTTGTTTCCCGCGCTGCTGTTCGCACTGTCCCTGCCGTTCGTCCCGTTTCTATGGGTAATTTTTTTTAAAAGAAAATATTACATTTCAA
>VCJA01002583.1:14710-29829 GCA_024139275.1 Backusella macrospora
GTAGTTCATACCACAACAGCGCCTGTTTTATTATTCTTAGCATAAGCAATTGCCGCTGTTAATAAACCTGCATTAGCTTCTTTCAGGATGTTATCTCCTTTGAAGTTTCCTTGAGTAAAAAAACACAAAAAAGGTCGAGGGCCCTTCCATAATGACAGATATAAAAAATAGTAGTAAAAATACGGTCTCTTTGGAGGAGACGCACCATTATACCATGAATTTTCTAGTACGTAAACTGCCGGAAATCATCTTAGAATAGACTAAGGTGAAAAGCCATAACTTACATCATCCATAATCTAGCCTGATTCGTCTTTAAACGCTTAGAAAAAAAATTATGAGAGTAATGGATCCACAATCTACATTTATCTCTTGTCACTGTTTTTGCTGCTTGCTCTATACGGTCTGCTATGACTTCGTTGTTTGCTAAAGGTGTCTTACGAGCTTTGTATGGTGCATCTGGTCTTAAATCTGCAAAACTTCAATTTGTTTCAGGAATTCTTGGCGCACCTCATTTCCACCTCAAAAGTCACGTGTGGTATTTCAAAAGAAGTGTACTTGAAGCATAGTAAAGTTTTTTACTTTATTTCTGCTTCATCAATTATCTCTCTCGCTATTTATTTTACTCTACTATTTTCGTGATATTAAGCTAATAATCAATAAAGCATATGGAAAATAATAAATGCTATTTTTATATTTCCGTTCTGGGAGAAGAACACAACTGGCCCTCTCGTTATAAAAATTAGACTCTTGATCAATATCAATTTAAAAATATTAAAATATATTCAAACCATAAATAAATAGACAACTTAAAATAATCGTAAAAATCGGAAGGGAACCACAAACCTTCCAAAGGTATTCGCCATATTTTAATTTATTTTTATTTTTTATGTCTAATAATTACGAGGAAAAGATATCTGCCAATAATATAGTCAGATGTGGTTTTCTCTAATTTATTACATAAAATGAATAGGTAATCTAGGTGATAAATCTTCAACAACTCGTTCAGTTGACTTTTTGTTGTAAGAACCAATTCTGTCTTGTCTGTAAAATATTTCCAGTCGACAACATTAATGCCCGCGTCTCCTGTAGCCCAATCATGGCCATTAAGCATTTTGTCCAATAAGCGGAAATCAAGCTTGATGTAAACAGATGAGTTCCTTTTCAGATGGATTGGAATAATATCCTCTCTGTTATGAAATACTATGTTAATAAGCTTCCTTTATCTATTATTCTTCTACTTACCAATGAGAGCGTTTAAGCCTTTCACTTACAAGGAGATATTTCTGACATCTACTTTCTAGGTATAAAAACTTGGCTGCATTTAATGTATTATTACATTCTGCCACTAAAGGTGATGTTTTAGTTGTGCCAAATGCAACGGTAGTATACTTGAGTTACTGGTACGTTTAAATGTTTCCATAGCATTTAGATGAATCTCTCAAGTATTCAGATCTCTCTCTCTCTTATTTGATTACTATTTTCGAGATAGAATTGATGAAGCTGAAGCTCTCATCTAGTAGTCTGTGAACTAATTTAGTGGTTGCTTAAATAAAATAGCCATAAAACACCTTAATGCATTGTGTATTCTATCAAGACCAAAATTATTATACAAAAATGTTTTGATTGGCCAGTCTGAAATCTTGAATTTAACTTTCCAAAATCTTGAATTTTAAGCGCAAAACAATTCTTGTTCACAAAGTCTCAAAAAACTACTACTTTTTTTTAATTTTTATTTTATTCTTGTACTTTTTTACTTTTCGCATATATTTTTTTTGAATCTTTCGCAATTTGCCTTCTATTATGAACTTTGAAAGAATTACTACCGAACAAATGAACGACGAGCAAATCGTAAAATTTAACAGCCTTTGTATGGCTTATTTCACCTTACAAAGTTCAATTCAACAAGCAAATCGCGAAGACGAAGAATTTGATAGGCGCAAAGATAAAGCCTTAAGTTTGAGAAAGCGAAGAAGAGATGCTAGAGATGCTAGATTAAAACAAGAAGAAGAAAGACGTAAAATACTCTTCGCACTCCAGAAGCGCCATTCCTCGATGACCCTAGCTATGATGCAACTAATCAATCAGAACAGAGAATAAAATAAATATTGTCAGTTCGCATTGGTTTTTTCGTTTTGTCTTCTTTTTTTTTTTTGTATGTCATTATCTGCGTTTGTATAATAAAAAGTTTTTGATCCGGTCTCAGCAAAATTTAACGTCTAAAATAATAGGGGAAAAACACAAGGGAGCCTTAACAAAATGATTCTATGCACCTCAATTACCCTCTTCCTTTTTTTTTCCAAATTAGATTGTAAATCGATAGGTTTAATTCTTTGAAGCTTTGTGAACAAGAACTGTAATAAAAAATAATAAACGAAAACAGTAATTGAGATACACAATCAGGTGAAACTTTTCTTGTTGACCGATCGGAGACTCCACAAAGAAGATAAAGTTTTCCCTGATTGTGTATCTCAATTGCCATTTTCGTTTATTGTTTTCTATTATACAAATCAGCTTCCAAAGTGATCAGTTTGATTATTTTTTTTGACCGGAGACTCGGTGAAGAAGAAAAGAAAAACATAAGGTGACCAATGTCACATTTAAGGACTTGCATGATTATACTAAAATACGGAAGATCTGACATTCTTTTCAAATTGTATTTGGCTGTTAGCCAATTTGAAAAGTTCCAAGACGGTCGAACCCAACACACCAGTACTAACTTATTAAATAAGTAAGGCTATTTAGAATATAGAAAATTCTGAACTTGATTAATTGAAAAAAACATGTATCTAAACCGAGGAACTCTTGAATATCCACTGGAATTGTTCTAAAAGTACATTTTGTCGAAAACTACATTACAAAGTAGAGATAATCACGATTAGTATTACTGAACTTTAAATAACATAAGCATACAAAATGACTACTATTACGCGCCTTAATTTTAAAAAAAAACCCACCTGGTATTTAATTGGAACATGATTATTTTACTTGATACAAAAAGCCAAACAAGAGAAACTAATTTGATGTTTCACTTGAGTCCACAAATATGTAAACTTTCTTGGTGCCCTTTGAAGCTCATACTAGATATAGCAAATCTGCCAAAAATAATCTTGCTAAAAATATATATAAAATAAACTATTAGATTGAATACAAGCTTCAGTTCTCACATTGTATTTTATATAACTAATATCGCTTATTCATCTATGATGAAATGAGCTGGAAGAAACCTTTTCTAAAGATAATATCCATATTTAGCTTAGTATGATGTAAGATATATACTACATATGTTGGCTTTTTTTTTACTCTTTTTATATTTTTGTTTTGTTTTACAACGATTATAAAAAACGTTACAAAGGAGAGATATATTCCTATATTCCAACTACTATCTCAAAATTACTAAATATAGTTCAACAAAACACACGTATGAATTCGAATTTTACTGATTCTACAAGTTCTGATATTTGGATATTGATAAATTACGATTAAGTGCAAACAAATTTGATAATGTTTAAATAAACTAGGAAGTATATTCAAACTAAAGATATACCTCCTTTCTCTTTATCAATGGGTTTTTGTACAAAATCATAAAGAGTGTGTGAAAATATTATAACTATTCAAAACAAACAAATACCTATTAATCATAAGCATTATTTAATCTATTTTCATGGAGTGAGACTGTAATACAGGTCAGGGTAACTTGAATATATCAAGAGTATATATAAGTCAAAGTTTGTACTTTTGTTTGTTGACATTGTCACCACTACTATAACTGCATACTTTATTCGGAACTACGCTATTGTGGCTATAACTCTGGTGTGACCTATTTATCACATATGATTGTAGAGACTGATGTAGCTCGTATAAATCAGATATTATAATAGACGCCTGTATATATATTATTCGATTCTAAAGATATTCACTGTAGTCTCTAAATGATTTATATAGATATAATACAGATTAATATCTATCTTCATGAGCATAACTTGATTCCATACTGCTATATGCTTCTTTGAACGTACTCCATATTAAACGCCTATAATAATAAGTAATATAATTTCGATATAGTTTTTATTGCTAAATACGAAAGTAAATAACATATATAAACTAAATTTGAGTGTAAGATATTTGGCTACTCGAGAAAAAGCACATTTGTAGTTCAGTTAACTCATATCATTCATATTTCTGCGGCACCAGAAATTCATGAATAATAATTGACATCATATATTCTTGCTTTGACTATATCTTGGAATATTGGTTGAAAATTAGTTAGCAATATAGAACAAGTTTATCCAATTAAACTCACTACTTTCTATATTATTTAGCGCCATATGTATGAAAGTCTTTAAATGCATATATAATAGACACGCCTTCTTTCGTTTGCTAGCCACTTTTCATATTCAATATATATATATATATTGGATATTGCTATGTAGTCACTTGAATTTAATCTTAGCACTTACTCATATTGTTTTTCCTGGTACCTGACTTTCTAAAAATCTTATGCTTGTTTTTTATTTCAAGACATGTAACTGGATTTTATCAACATACAATACAATCTGAAAAAGACGATCAGTTAGAACTAGATAGTGTTGTCTTAAACAACCAAGTTTAACGGCACAGACAAATATTCAGTAAAATATCTACATTATCTTCAGGGATCAACATTGACAATTGGATCAACATTGACAATTGGTATAGTTATTATAAATATTTAAGAAGTCTCTATCGCTATAGTCTTCTCTAAGTACATTCAATCATTAAATGAGATAATATACCTAGTTGAAAAACGCCTTCAAATTTAAATTGTATTTAAAATGCTTGAAATCCCCTTCTCTTCTCTAAAGTTGTTTAAAAGTCTTCTAGAATCATAATGCAAGCATTCAAGAAAGGTATTTCTTAAGAGTTTTTTTTATAAGAAATTATTTTTTATTGCTATTTATAAAAGGTGACATGCTTATGCATGCATTTTGGTATTTTTTTTCTTTCTTTTTTTTTAAATAAAGAAAAAGAAGGAGGATATAATAAACAAATATGTCCAAAAAATAAAACAGGACGAAGAAGGCTATATATAAATTAAGTTGAAATCATGGAGCAAATATCCTCCATATCTTCATCTTCTTCCTCAAACATGTAGTCTGTCTCGTCCATGCAATCATTTCGTAAAATTGAGTCACAATCCATGCTAGCCTGATCTGTGCTTCTTTGGTTTGTTTCAGGACTCACAATACTTTCCAAATAACTATAATAGCTATCTTTTGCCGTCGAATAAGGATTTAGCATCAGCATCTTTTATAATAAAAGGAAAATGATAATATAAATGAGTGATTCATTTTATAATAGAGTTTCTTTCTTTTCTTTTTCACCTTGTAAACCATATCAAATCCAGAGCTCATTATTTTATTTTTTCTTGATTCTTTTTCTTGTTGAGTAATATCATTAAAAGGTGAATTTATGATTTTGTATACCAATTGAAGATGCATGATCTAGAAAAAAAAAAGAAAAAAAAAGAATAAGATTCAAGCAAAAAGAAAAACAAGCAAAAAAACAAGGCATTTACTATATAATCTATTACTCCATCTTCTGCGGTAATAGAAGACGAAGCATCTTGATGGGGCACTTGAGACAAAAATCTAATAGTTTCAAGATGACGTTCAACGGAATATTGAAGTTCACGCATCCAATTCTTATAGCTACCAATCTCTTCCAAATCAGCCAAGTTATCGTTACCAATGATCATTTTCAAGATCTCCTGAGGATCTGTTTTGACTGCATCATTACTATTATATATAGCAATGCTCTCTCTATCCTCAAGGAGATCACAAAGAATATCATATCCATAAATAGAATTATTGGTTTTCAAAGGAGCCAGGGCATTCAAGGTATCAAGAAGTAGACTACGCGTGAAGATTTCAAGTCGATCTACTTGTTTCATACCACTAGATTCGAATAGAATATCACGTATGTGATAAAGCGCGCATGGATTGGCTAATACAATATCAACTCCCATAGACTTTTTTTTTAAACCCCCCCCCGAAAAAGGTTTTACTAGAATTAGAATATATTCTATGATATTGTATACGTCAAAGTTGTACCTGATGTGTCATAATAATTTTAAGACATTTTGATAAATGTTGCAACATTCGATTATCATTGGGTAATCTAAACATATCAAAGAATAAATAAATAAACAGAAGCAAACAGCCAACAAATGAGGAGAGTTTACCTCTTTGGTGCATCCTTCAATTGCTTAAACAGATTAGCAATTGCTTCATAACCGCCCAATTGCAAAAATTGAGTTGTCCAACTAGCGGCTACACTTCTTAAATAGACAAGAAAACCCAAAATATCGGCATCTGCCAAGTCATGTACATTTGTATCACGTAAGAGTCTTACGAAATCATCTGGGGTTGATTTACTACTGCCCACTGAAGAAGATGAAGAGGACGAAGCATCTGTCAACAATACTGCTGCTCTTTTGACAGAACCAAATTTCTTTTCAGTCGATGATGATTCTCTTCTATTGTTACTACCACTACTTTCACCAATGTTAACTGGTGATGATGACGATGATTCTGGAGCGTTGAAAAAAAAATTACCCTTTGAAATATCAGGTTTGCTTTTGGATTTGTTAAGTCGAAAGGTGTTCTTGAGTGAAAAAGTAGATGATTTGACTTGTGATATGACTGGATTTTTAGCTTTGATTGAAAGTAAAGGGGATTGCGAGGCGCGCAGTAACACCTCCTTTTTTTCAAAAGAGAGGTCATTAACATTACTCTTACGATCTGCGGTAGGTGCATACTCTTTCTATTATTGTTATTATTGCTTTAGCAAGGACTTAATTCAAAAATAGATCTGATGTTAAAAAAAACATTACCAAGAGCTGCTCAAACTGCGCATCAATTTCTTGTTGTCTATTTGAGGAAGCAGAGGAATATGGTGAAGTACGCCCTATTGGTATATTTCTCTCTGATATATTAATAGTGGGAGACAAATGAATAATCGGGGTCTCCAATGTAACGGTACGGACAGGAGGTTGAATCATGCTACTGCTTGCGATAGAGCGATATCCCGAACGACGGGACTGAAGTGACGAGTAGACCGAATCTATGCGCGATGAGTTAAACTCTTCGCTAAATAAAGAGTCGATTTGTGAGTGAGCCATATCATCTTGTATAGTCGAAGACATTTTTTTTTGAATTTTTTTTTTGTTGAGAAGAAGAAAAAAAAAAAGAAGGCGCTTTTCTCTTACATTTTGTCCTTTTTTTTTTTCTTGTTTTAATCAAAAGAAAAATATTTTCTTTTTTTGGACAACTCACAACAATTGACCTTTTCAAGATAATAAACTTTGATTGGATAAAAAACATTTACTCCACAAAAAAAAAACGCAAGTTTTATAAAATTCATTTTATTGATAAAATAGGAGGTTAAATAAAAAAAACATTAAAGGGGGTGATAAACAGCAGCATACAAAAAGAGAGCAATGAATATATGGTTGGTATAAAAAAAAATGAATGTATCTTATTTACAGATTGTGTGTATATTTTTTTTTTTGTAAGGGAATGGAAAAAAGAATGTGTATGAATTACTTTGAACGTCTAAGTGATTTTGATCGAAGCGAACGTAGCCAAGACATTCCATTAGGTATAGATGATGATATTGAAGAGGTAGAAGAGCGAGGGGTATTAAAATATAATGGTTGATTATCTTTTGGTGTTTCTGGAGGAGATTCACATGTAGATGAAGTAGAAGAAGAAGAGCTAGGTTCATCATCATCTTCTTCGTCCTCATAATCTTCATTTGTGATTGGGCGGAGATTTAAATATTTTACGAGCGGACTTTTTCTGTAACGATAATAACCAGTGTCATTGCTGCTGTTAATCTCTGAAATAAGGCCTGAATCATCATCATTGACTGAGCTAAGTTTAGCTTCGATTTTAGACTTGAAGTCAATGAAAGCGGATGACTTCATTGCAGTTTTAGCTCTACCGGGCCAACCATCATCTAATCTATGTTCATGTACGCTTTGTTTAGGTGTGTCATATTCTGCTTCATATTCAAACACCTGTGGTTCTTCTGGACTAAAGGTAACACGACGGTCAGAATTTGGTATAGTCATTTCCTGTGTTTGATTTCCAGAACATTCATGACTATTACTACTATCACCACTGTATTCGCTACTGTCGCTGTTGTTGTTATTTGAACTTGCTTTTAAAATGTCATGATAAAATTTAGCCAAATCAACGCGAGGTGTGTTTCTATAGTAACTAGATGGCCATGAGTCAGTATCCGAAATGTAGTAAGCACTATTTGAATGGGCTCGATAAGGAGGGGGTGGGTCTAGACATGCTTGGTGATCTTCCATCATTATAATTGGGTAGATGTTTATAATTTCTGTTTTTAAAATATTGATACAAAAAGAAAGAAAGAGAAAAAAAAATGGGAATATATAAAATAGAAAAGGTTATATATATAAGCTTTTCAAAAAAAGTAAAAAAAAAAAAATAGCCTTAATTCCTATTTATTCCATTAAAGGAGGAGAGAAATGCTAGAAGACGGTATAAACCAATCATCAAAATCACACTCAATATTTAACGTAAATGATTTGCTGGCTCCAAATGTTCATATGAACACACGCTACACACACAATTATCCAAGCTTTTTTGTCAATCAATCTTTTTACCAAACGGGCATACTTGAAATGTGCATTGCAGATGCCACGTGCCTTTTGAACTTAAGATCGTTGGAAAAAAAAAAAAATTGCAGGTGGTTGTACAAAGCACCCTCTTTTTTGTTGTCAGACCACTTAAGTGATCGAAGATACTAAATACACTTCGAAACGCAAGTCACCAACGCGTGTGAGAAAAAAAAATCACCACCCCAAACAAAAAATAAATTGTTTTTCTGTTCATCCTCATCCTCATCTGTTAAATCTGTAGTTCGCGAAATCCTCAACTACCTAAATTGCCCCTTTTACTACCATTTTAAAAGATGGATTGGAGTGTGATATCTTCATCACAGACACTCTGAACAAACATGCTAATTTTTTACTCGGAAATACAAAAGCAAATAGCTATAATGAAGTTATAAAATACTAGAAATGTGATTGCTCTGGTTCTCCTCGCGCGATTAAAAAAGAAGCTAATGTACTTGAACGGAAGAAAATAAAAGCCAAAAATCTCTTGACCAAAGTCAATTGCAAAGCTAAACGCAAAATCACTTATAAGTTAAATAATATCATTCAAGTTGAATATTACTGGGAACACTGCAATCACAACCCTTTGGATGTAGAAGATATTGTTAGTTCAAGAATTGATAAAGAAATACGTGTTTGGATTGAAAATCATGTGCAAAAAGCATATGTATTAGAAAGGAATTAAATCTTTGTTACGCATGTCTGAAGAAATGGATATTGTCGATTATACTTATCATCACATTCAATGACTTTTCTCTGTAAATCTTTTACCGGCAATGATATTACTTATAAAGTTATATATATATATATTAATTACTGCGCCTGTCCTGACAGTATTGGCATTTATAAACATATGTTTCTGCTGTCAAGAGTTAAAGTTATTCCCTTCTCTTTGCGCAAGTCAGTAAATTTAAATAATAGTGCTGATGCTGTTATTGATGAAGAAAGAGAGAAAATGAACCATATGTTTTACTTGCTTGGTGATGCTGTCAAATACATGAATATTTTAATAAATGAAGTAAAGAGGTGTGAGTCTAAAAGAAGTAGCTTGATCAACGAAGAAGAAGTCCAAGAAGGTATCCGCCTTGTTAAAACCGACATCTCCTATTTTGAAAAACGCGCTGAACACTCAAGAGCTCCCCTTGCCAGTCTTAGTTTAATTCTATTATATACATCTTAATTTTTTTTTAAATATTTGAAAGTCTTGACTCTATTATTTATTTCTCAGTCTCATATCAGTGCCTTGCTCTTAACGACTGGAACGATAACTATGTGGTTTTTTTTTTTTAAAAAAAAGGAAAGGTGGTTTTAGTGCAACTTGCTGTTTAAAAAAAGCTTAGGTTTAAAACTTCATGGTAGATTTATATGTTTTAGTATAAGCATATAAAACCTAGCATGTATAAATGCGAATTAGCTATATAAAATTGATATCATAATGGAATAATAATAAAAAAAGAACATGCACAATCTCGCAGACATTGACTGATAAGACTAAATATTATATCACGAGTGATATTTTCCCTGTTAATTTACTTCTCTACTTCCTTTTTTTTTTAAAAAAAAAAACTAAATGCAGTAATATCACTCTTTTTCTTTGTTTTTGGCGTTTAATACGTAGTCTTTGTTTTTTCTCTTCGATTGTAGATTTTATTTATGTATGCATGTATAAACAAGAAGAAAAAAAACGGGACTAATATTCTGTTTTTTGTCGCTTAGACAAAGATTTTCTATCCTTTTCTGAAGGTTGTCTTTTACTAATATTACTGCTGCTGCTACCACCACTGTTACCACCACTGTTACCACCAGATTCTTCAAACTGACGGAGCCATTGTTTTTCAGTCATGTTATCAGTATAGCGCACAGTATCTTTTGCTCTCTGACCACGACCCATAATTGCATAGTTATCTACATTAGAATGATCTTCCATCGCATCATACCGGTAGATGTCCGGGAGTTCCCATTCTTGAAGTAGTCGTTCTGGTTTCTTTCCGAGAGCTTCAGGATTATTGTGGTATTTACGACGCCAGTCTTCGGCATCCGAGCGTTGTCTTTCGAGATCAATCTTTGTAAAAACGGCAAATTCTTGATCAGAACGTTTCAAAATATCGTTCAATTCATCATCATCCAACTCTTCATTCTCCTCATCTTCTTCTTCGGTTGCGTTCTCATCATTTCCTTTTTCTTCCAAAAGGGATCGCAAGAATGCTTCGCGATCTTCTTCAGTACTACGATGATCAAACTTACCAGCTTGGATAACTTTACCATCAATATCTAATTTGTATTGTGCTCTTGCCAAGATGTTTTCTTCTACTGAATTTTCAGTGATTAGTCTAAAAATCCTGACTTCTTTTGTTTGACCAATACGATGGGCTCGATCCTGTGCTTGTAAATCCTGATGTGGATTCCTATAAAAGGTAAGAACCATTTTTTTTAGTTTTTAGTTTTTTTTTCTTTTTTCTTTCTACGCATACCAGTCAGAGTCAAAGATAACTACGGTATCTGCTGTTTGTAAATTTAGACCTAAACCACCAGCTCTAGTACTTAACAAGAATAGGAAATACGGTGAATCTGGGGCGTTGAACAATTTTAATAGATTAGAACGATCATCAGATTTGGTTGAACCGTCTAAACGTAAGTGTCGATGACCTCTGTATATACAAAAGTCTTCCATAATATCCATGATTTGCGTCATTTGGAAAAAAATAAGAACCTTTTTTTTTTTATAAAATAGTATATAAGAGTTTAGTATTTGTTTTTTATGCAAAAGGTGTAAATAGAAAAAGAAGAAAATTGTACATACTCTATGACCCGTAGCTTTTAATTTAGGTAGGATACGGTCTAAAAGATCAAATTTACCGGATACACGATAAAGTAATTCATTACTGATTTTGTATGGATTGATGACTCGCTCGACTTCTTCAAATACAAATGGATGATTACAGATTTTACGTAGCTGCATAATAGCATTGTTGAGACCTTTAATTGTTTTTCTAAAGATAAATTATGATTAAAAAAACTAAGCCCAAAAGCCATCTTTTTTTTTTTGTTCTTATTACCCGTTGTTGGCGTTGCTTCCAAATAAAACACCATAACGTTTCATCTGGTGATAAAGGCGCGCTTGAAGGGCTGATAATTTACATTTGATTATGGTCTCGATCTTGTCTGGCAATTCCGATTCAACATCTTTTTTCAAGCGTCTTAGTAGGAAAGGGCGTAGCACCTTTGATGACAAACAAATAAATAAATAAAAATATAGGAGATTATATATGAGTAAATAAATAGTAAGTAGTAAACCAACTTTGTCCCTTACCTTGTGGAGACGTTTAATAATCAACAATTGTTCTTCTTCATTTAATTCAACTTTATCTTGTACACCCTGGTTTGAAAATGGAGTATTGAACCATTCTTCAAAACTCTTTACACTATTAAAAATCTTTGGGAGGACAAAATTCAATAAAGACCAAAGTTCAGGAAGGTTGTTCTGAAGTGGGGTGCCGGTTAAAATAAGTCTATATCTAGCAGAATAGTACTGTCTCAACACCATGGTCAACTTAGATTGCGCGTTCTTCATACGATGACCTTCGTCAATGATCATATATTGCCATTTAATCTTTGATAGAACAGGGCGGTCTTTTATGATGTAATCAAATGTAGTAAGTAGCACTTGGAAATCACGATGACGGATCTGACGTTTCTGTATATCTTTTCTTACATCTGGTGGTCCTTTATAGCAAATCATGGTCACACTAGGAGCCCATTTTTCAAACTCTAATGCCCAATTGGTAAGCGTCCTATACCATTAAAGTATTAGTCTCTTTCTCTATATTTTAGCTATTTGACACATTAACTTTATATACACTTACGATAAGGGAACAATAATAAGATATGGTCCATTTTGTTTCTTTTTTTCCATTAAATAAGTAACTAAACTAATGGTTTGAATAGTTTTTCCCAGGCCCATTTCATCTGCAAGAATGCCATTTAACCTATTATTATAAAGTGAAACCATCCACTGCAAGCCTTTTACCTATTATGATAATAATAGTATTAAAAAAAAGTTTTTTTTATTTTCTTTTTTTCCACTTGTTTTCTTTACCTGGTATTCCTTTAATTTACCTCCTACCATGATGGTAGGCTGGGATACACTTTCTTGTACACGATGAGCCACTTTATAATAATCCACCTTGTTACCACTACTATCAGTCAACATCATTTCTTCATCTACCTCCTCCTCTTCCTCTTCCTCTTCCTCTTCTTCATTATTCAAATAATTAGCATTATCCTGTTGTTGATCAAAGACAGCTTTTGTCAGTGATTCGAGGTAAGCGCCGGTCTGTCTAAGTAGCATAGTCAAACGCGTGTCTTTAGCCTCATCGATCAACTTTAAATAAGCTTCTTCATCGTCATTACGTAAAGCACGAATACGATCCTTTGAACGTTTATCAGCCTTTCTTTGTTCTTCACGTTCAATATGAGCATGGAATTGAAGGATGGCCTTTCCCAATTTACCCATTTTGGCTTGTTGAGTTTTATGCCAGGCAATCAAATCACGACCTTGATTACATACAGTCTGTAGATAATCTAAATGACGTTGTTTTTCCTTCTTCTCACGTTCAATACGTTGTTGTCTTTCCAGTTTATCTGTTAATTTGGCTTCACGGAGAGTCTGTTTCATTATTTTACGATAAGCTGCACGATCAACTGAAGTGGCTAATCTGTTGGCTTCTTCCATATTCTTTACAATTTCTTCTCGAAGCTATTTATAGAATAACATATGAGTCTAGTGGAGTGTTTTAAAATATAATGTATATATATATATATATATATATAAAGAAGAATAATCTAACCCTTGTTTGTTTATCGCGTAGTTGTAAAGATTTCAGTTGAACAATTGATTTTAATTGAGCAGAAGAAGCTGTTCTAACAGTATCATCATAATATTCATTCAAAAGATAGCCCAAAGGAAGTCTCTGATTTTCCTCTACCATGGACTGTTCCAATTCCGACACTTTCTTTTCAACTCTTTGACTGATTCGTTTTTCTCGTTCATATAAGATGGTATAAGGATCAAGTCCAGTAGGTGCAACATCAGGTAATAAAAGACGTTGTTGTCGTGAGGAATGAGCATGGGAGCGATGTTGTTGCCCTTTAAGTAAATCAATTGGTGTCAAAGCAGACTCATTGACAATGAGAGCCGCATGGCGTGTTTTGAAATCACTGATCTCTGTATAAATAGATTCAACAAGCCGTTCTGCCATGGTCTTTGGTGGTTCTATTACTACTACAGGTGCATTTTCCGGTTCTTTTTCAGAATCTTCTTCTGGTTGTTGTAGCTGCTGTTGCTGAATAGGAGGACTAGGCTGGTTAATAGTATTGCTATTAATATTGATGTTATTGCTGTTGCTGCTGTTTGTATTAATGTTATTATTATTATTATTACTAATATTATTGGCGATGGTGTTATTGCTGCTATTGGATGCTAAGTTTTGTGACAAAAGATTATAAGCAAGCATTTGATATTGGAGATTGAGTGCAGATCCATTTGTTAAAGCAGTAGGTGAGGCTACGTATTATAATGTTTAAAATTTTAAAAAAAAAAAAAACACACACCATCAAGTATAAAAACATTATTTATAATGACTTACAAGATCCGCTAGTCAATTGTTGCTGCTGCTGTAATAAATGTTGTTGCAACCATTGAATTTGTAATTGCTGTTGTTGCTGCTGTAAATCTGTAGTGGATTGCTGTAAAGGGGTTTTTTCTGGTAATGGAGAAGCAGTTTTTTGAGGTTGAATAGCCGGCAAAGAAGAAGAAGAAGAAGACGATTGTAGTGTTTGCTGCATTTGAGGTTGTGGTTGAGGTTGTGACTGTAATAGCTGTTGCTGCTGTTGTAATGGTATTTGTTGTTGTTGTTGTGGTAGTAATTGAGGCTGCTGTTGAGGCAATATTTGCTGCTGCTGTTGCTGCTGCTGTGGTTGTGGCTGTGTTTGCTGTTGCTGTTTAAGTAACCTCAATAGATTCATAAGTTGAGAATATTCATTTTTTCCGTCTTCTATTTCACCAGCAGTTTGTAACTGTAAAGCTCTCTAATAGCGATAATATTAGCGATAATAATAAAATATGTGTTTTATTTATTTATATAACTAAATATTTTGTTACCTGTAAAACGATATTTAACTTATCTCTTGTGAGCGAGTTTAGATTAAGCTCAAGAGGTGAACTCATTGTAAACGATTAATCTAAGCATCATTTTAAAACAAAAATAAATAAATAAATAATACTCTTTGTCAAAAAGAAGGGAAAATAAAATAAAAAACTAAGTTCTTCACCTCTTTGCCGCTCTTTTTCCCTAAAAGAATTTTGTTCTTCAGAGTTGCGCAATAAAAAAATTTGTTTTTTTTTTGTTTTTTTTTTGTTTTTTTTCTTTTT
>VCJA01002595.1:800-17157 GCA_024139275.1 Backusella macrospora
GTTGAGGTATATCAACAGTAGCTCGAACAGAAAACTCAATAGGTCAAGTACGTAGTTCAGAAACACTATTATATTTAGCCTAGCCAGCCTTTTTTATCTATTTTTTTTTAAAGAGCAAGGTTACTTATTTGGTACTTGAGAGGTGGTGTGAGCAATTATTACCGCGAAGTTGAGCCTCAAAATCATCTTAGTATCGGAAGTCTTCTTCTTCTCCACGTGTCTTTGAGCAGTCAATTCGTATATATGATCTACTTGATGCGTTGCTTCGCTTTAAAACAGTTTTTTTTCAATTAGATCAATCATTTTAAAAATGAAAAATGAAAATCAAAAAAGGGAGTTTTAGGTATGAGTTTGAATCCCATAACAGAAGTGAAACCTTAATTTATTTTTGGACAAAAAAACTGGTCGTATATTTGATTTCTACAAATATATGATTATTTCTATTCTAAGGATAAGTGGATATTTAATTACAAAATATTAATACTAATAAGGGTCTTGGTTTTTGTTTTCTTTATGTACAATGAATGCTTTCTTTCTTCTTTCATTTTAATGTCGAAAATGTGACGCATTGGAGTTAGAAATTAGAAGCTCTCCAAGTGGAACATCATCATCATCTTGTATGACCTGGGTCGGTTGAATCCGTACCATAGAGCCTGAAGAAATATAAACCAAGGTGGATGAAGCAAACGAATGTCTCTTATGTGGACGTATTGTTCTCTTTCGAAACATCCTGTCCGGATTAAATGGTAGTCTTTTAGAGAGTGGTATATAATGTGATGTAGGGCTCAATTCCTGATAGTTCTCTTCTTCTAGTGTGTCCCAGCACTTTCGCACTTGAATAATAGCGCCCATTGATAATATATAATGTTTGTTGCTTGGTCGAAGCTTTTGATAAGTTACTTTGTAAAGTAATACTTTATCAAACAATACTGGCTTTTCAATGATGAGGGGTTGTCTGATTTTTTCCCTAACTTCCTCCAAGATTTTTTCGTCCTGATTTGATCTTTTTTTAATAGACGAATACATCCAAATCATAGTCCAATTCTTGAATTGTGACAAAAGACCCGTTGTGATAGGATAGCCTGCATGACCGAAATGAATAAGCTCCTGATTATTTGCCATGATATATTTATATAAAATAAAGGTAAAAAGAGAAGGAAGAGAAGCTAGGTACAATTTTAATTTCGAAAAGAAAAAAAAAAGATAGGCTGCGGTTTATATACTTTTGTCCGAGTGTCAAAAAATAGAAAGTTATTTTTAGGTAAAAGTTTGTTCACGTTCTTTGCCATACAAAGGTAAAGCAATTTGTTCAAAGTTTTAACCAATTAAAAAGGTTTCATCTACTTCCGATATGTAAAAAATGATTGGATAAAAAGAATAAAAAACGTATAAATAAAACATCACAACTCCAGGGTATTAAAATACACGACCAGACACTTTCAAATATGTCAACAGCTGCAAAATTTACCTTGGGAGCCTCAATCTTATTTTGTTGTGCATCAGTATATGGTGTACATTATGCTCAAAATGCTGAAAAAGAGGTAAAAGCGTGTATATAAAGCGCGATCTTGGCTTCTTGATTGACTAGTTTATATATTTGTATATAGAACCTAAGATTAGGTGTTTTACGTGACGATGAACGCAGAAAGAAGAAAGAGCAACAAGCCTCAAATATGAAGGAATTAGAGGAGCAAAAGGAACTTCATGAAGCTTTGTTAAAAACACAAGAGGTGTCAAAATTACCTTCAAGTGAACCAGCTTCTGAAGATGATTAGAAGTTGGCTTCATAATATATTTTTTCACATTAAATCAGTCTTTTCTTTCTCCTTCCCTCTTCTTTCCCCAAGATTAAATATGTATGTAGATAAAAACAGTTAATCATTAGTAATAAAAGTTCTCGAATTGAGAAGATTTTATTATCAAAAAGTTAAGCCCTTTTCATTCCATTTAGGCAGATTCATCCTTTTGGAAGACATAGGTCAAGTGGCACTTGCCACAGTACTGACGATCCTTGTGCTTGGCCATGAAAACACCAGCACCACATGTAGCGTTGGGGCACTCACGACGGAGACGGGTGATCTTGCCAGACTCATCGACCTTGTACATCTTGAGGATGGCCATCTTGACCTTGGTGCGCTTGTGCTTGATCTTCTTGGGGGTGGTGTAGGTCTTCTTCTTTCTCTTCTTACCACCACCGAGAAGCTCAGCATTCAAATTCAAGGTGTTGTTGTTGCAGATACCATAGGCGGCGAGCTCACCTTCAACAAGGGGCTTACCAGCGAAGGATAAAAGCTGAGCATCAGCAGGGAGACCTAAAAATTCAATTACATTAAGTACCAATTATTTGGAATTGTTTGTTAATTTTTACCTTCACGTTCATGGATCATGGACTTAACAGCAGCAACAGAAGAGTTGGCATTGACATCAAGGACCAAAGTGTTACCTTGGAGGGATTGGACAAAGACTTGCATAGCTTGATCAGATAACTCGATTATTTTTCAATTAAAACTGTTTCTAGTAGCGGTGAAAAAGAATCTATAAACATAATATGTAAATGGATTGTATTGCTTTTGCTGTTTGCATCAACATACCTTCCTCACTATCTGGTTGAAATAAATGGGAAAGAACCAACCAACTCTCCACTCATGTTGGCTTTTTGAAAAAATTTTCATCCTGGAGATGACGTATCACTAATTATTAACACGTGACATTTTCAAAAAGTTATAGGAACTCCCCCAAGGTGATTCATTGATAAGAGTTCTACAAAAAGACAAAAAAAACCCCAAATGCCTTCAGGTGTGATACGATTTTCACATGATGCCAAACCCTAGTTAAATAATTAGTTTATAGTACTCATTGATTTTGAAAAGCAGGTTATTCGCACAGAAAAGATCCGGCAAAAAGAAAAAGGTCTAGAAGTAGAAGCAAAGGATTGGATTCAAAAGATGATTTAAATTACGTAGATGAAGACAGCGATTTATCTTCTGGCGACGATGCATTAAATTTGAGTGACAATGATGAGACTACACTAGATAGTCCTAGTAAAAAAAGAGGCAGGCCGAATAAGGAAGATAAAAAACCAGCCATTCCACCACATATACCTGATGCAGAAAGCGACCATGACGAATCAGGAGAAACAAAAGTCGATGTATTTGGAAAACTTGAAGGAGGTAAAGAAAAAAAAACCAGATCAAAAGCAAAGAAAAAGAAAAAACAAAGGAAAATAAATAAAAGCATAAACATAAAAATCAAACTAAACTCTTACAATAATGCTATATAAACATTTAAATAGGGCGTGAGTATCGTGTGCCTACTTTTCAATTACCCTCAAGGGATGATACACTGTATATGTTTTCGAAAGATCCCGCAGCATTACTGGGTTTTCGTGATAGTTTTGTATTTTTAAAAAAGAATCCAAAACTACATAAAGTACATATCAATAACGTAGAGAAGAGTCACTTGGTGGAAGAAAATTTATTGCGATCTACCTTCCGTACACGCGAAATATCAGTAGTTACAGCTCGTTCCGTTTTTAAACAATTCGGACATCGCATCATTAGAAAGGGTCGTAAAGGCAGAGATGATTATTATTTCACAGAAGAGGAAGAAGGGCCCGAGGAGCAGTCAGAAGAAGAGGCCATCAAAGATATATCCGAAAAAATATGGTTGCCAGTTCCCGTGGGTGGCCGTAACAATCTCTCACACAAATCATCCAATGATGCTCCTGTAATTAATGAATTGAATTGGCTGCATTGTGCAGCTGTATCGGCCCGCCAATTTAACACCACAATGTTAACATATCGCCACGCCAACCCTACTCATTATGATTTGCTTACCAACGTATACCAAATCCCTGAAAATAAGCAAACTATGCACAATACTGAATCTGAAAAGAAAGAAATTGATCATTCTCTTACTGAAGCAAATCTCATATAAATAAATCGATTAAACATAGAATCATTTTATTTATTTATTTTTATTTTATTTGAGCTTTATTGATCTCTATAGTCCAAGAGTCTTTCGAGTATTCTCTGCTACAATTTCATTATACCTCTCACGGTCCATTCTCCATATTTTCTAATTATTAGATAGAGTTAGACACTACACATCCTTAAAAAAAAACCACTGTTTAACTTACACAAGCATCAATATTTGCACCACTTTCATCATTTGGTTCTATGTTTTTTTTGTAGTGTCAATAACAAAAAAATCAGTTGATCACTTTTAAATCGTTATTAAATCTCACCTGCCAACATACTGACTACGCTTAAAAGGATTTTCTCTACACTTTGAACCGGGCTCCAACGTTCTGAACTACTTTCGTACATGTTTGGATCATCTCCTGGTGGATGAAGAATGGAAATACATACTGTGCCGTTAGCATATACATTGGGGTGGAAAAAGTCACAGGTAAATTTCATGGTAGGAGGGCTAAGAGGATAGTCTTTAGGAAAAGTTAAAGTGGCAGGGAACAAGCCGCCTTCAAAAGGTGTACCTTCGGGTCCACTTTAGAAATAATTAATAAAAAATATGCCTATGAAAACACTATGCAAACATAAAAACTTACGCAATTAGTGCTTCCCATTCAAAAAAATTAACTTCATCAATGGGTCCTAAATGTTGATGATAAGAATTGAATACGCTTGTTATAACATCAGTATCATAAAGGGTTTGTTTTACCTGCAGTAATTCCTTCAGGTGCATTAAGAGTCAATTCTAATGTAAAATTTATAGATGATTTTAGTACAAGAAAATCAATTTAACAGAGCAATCATATATTACCTCTGTACTCTGTCATTAACCGTCTTAGTGCTGTAGATCCTACACCTTTGCTGCTGGACATTTTGTTAAAAGATAAAAAGCTAAAGACCTTATTAAAAAGAACCGTGACGTATTTTAATTCTGTTACGGCTGTTTAATAATAAGATATTTTGATTGGCTCATTATTATTTCTTTTTTTTTCCAATTTTCTCCATTGAGGGGTGCCTTTAAAACTTTTTTTTCTTTCTTCCATAGTTCTTTCTCTTTTTTCATTTTATCATTATTTCACGCATCCTCTAGACACAAAAACATATTAACAAGATGGGTTTCTTTGGCGGATCAAGCAATGACAACAGCTCTTCTTCTACCTTTGAAGAGGAAAATATTTATTCGCCTACTGGTGGTATTTCAACTGAAGAAAACTTTGGTGATAACAGTTTTGAAAAGATTCCAGATTTTATGTCAAGTATTACATATGATGCCGGTAGACTCCAGCCTGCTGCATTACAAGGTGGACTTGATTTCTTGCAAGTAGAAGGAGCAGGAGATAGTCATGGAGGTATGGGTGGAGGATCCCTTGCACCTTCAAGAGGATGGTCTGATGATTTATGTTATGGTACTGGTACAACTTATTTGGCAGGATTAACCTTGGGTGGTGCCTTTGGTATGGCAGAAGGTCTTAAGAAAAGTGTTGGATCTCCTAATATGAAGGTTCGTCTTAATACTACATTGAATTCTATCACACGCCGGGGTCCTGGTGTAGGCAACTCTCTTGGTGTGATTGCTATGGTCTACAATGGCGCAACTGCGGTTATTGACAGCGCAAGAGGTGAACATGACGTATTTAACAGTATAGCTGGTGGTGCTATTGCTGGTGCAATCTTTAAGAGTACCGCTGGTCCTCGCGTCACTGCTATTTCAGCCGGTGTATGTGCTGGTGTCGCGGGTGCTTGGTCAATGTTGGTTTCTGCTTTTACTGATAATTAAATGGATGGAAGTGTAAAGAGAAAGAGAGAAATTCTCCTTTTTAATATCATACCTCTTATAAAAGCTCTTTCTCTCCTGTATCATAATCTTAGATTTTTATATTTCTTTCAACTCTGATTTTATATTTTTTTTCTGCTGTATAAAATAAAAATAAAAAAATAAAAAAAAAGTATTTTATTTGTTTGACACACATGGGTCCCTTCCAATCATCAATCTCAGATAAACTAATGCCAATCTTATTTGAGAGGCCGTCACTTACTCATCTTTATTTGAATGAATAGCGTATTCTTCTTCATAATATTCGTAGTTATCCTCGTTTTCATCATTATAATATTCATGATCATATTCTAGATCGGACCCCTGTTCATGCCCTTGTTCGTATTCCATTTCATATCCCCGATCAAACCCTTCATCTTGGAAATTGAAGTCTTCGCCATTTAACATCTTCAACCGATCCTCCATGGTAAGTTCTTTTACTAAATAGCCTTCAGAATCTCGTCTTACTAGGCTTGGTCCATTATATGAAGAATCGATAAGAGGTTTTGTTTCCTTTAAATCACGAGGTGGCCATGAAAAGGGTATTCTTGGATCTTTGTTTGCATTAGAAATGGACAAAAATGGAATAATTTAATCTTTTTTTTTTTTTTTTAATCCACTAACCTGTTTTTGACTTTACGATAAAGCTCAGACCGTTACCTGGACTAGGTAAAGGTAGAAACCATAAAAGAGGATTATTCCCAAGAACTGAACACAGATTTCTATAAAAACCAATGTCAAAAGGAAACTCGACCTTTTTATGATTAGTTGCCTTATTTCTGGAATTAAAATAGTAACTATCTTACTGGATCAATTTTACATCTGAAAATTAATTGTTTTGTCTTCGTTCTTTCTGATGCTTCAATAGTAGTTTGTCCCTTAGCGACACAGTATGTATGATAAAGTGACAGCATACCAACCAATAAAGCGACCATAAAACATGAAATCAAGACAATACCAACTAATATATATTCTCCTATACTCGGTTTGGATCCATACTAGTACGTAAAAATACAACATGTTAAGGAAAAAGTACTCGTTTTTTTTTTTTTTTTTGTTGGTTTACCCAAGATATTTTTCTTGAATCGATGATTCTTTGAGTACGCCACAACAGTAAATAACATCCATAAGCACAACATAAAGTTGCTGAATAAATAAAGCGAAGAAAATAGCCGTAGTTACCAAATCCAACACAGTTATTAATCCAAGGGCAGTGGTGGTCCATTTTCAGAATACATTTTCCACAATATCTACAATGGTGCGATCTTGGTGGTTTGTAACACTCACACTTTTTACAGTAACGTGTTCCTGACATACCCAGTGAGATTAACTCTTCTGCTTCGAGTATTACCTTCGGTGGTTCCTAAAAAAAAACAGAATAAGTATACTATTATTCTTCTCTTATACAACAAAAGTTTACCCATTCATCTGGTATATGACCTGGATCTGTCGTACATGATAGGTAGTAATTAACGTAGATCGAGATCAATAATATATTTAATGGAGACAACACTTTCAAGCTTTCAGTAGAAGTGAAACCTCCAAGGGCGGGACCGATGATGACAAAATTAACAGTTAGTTGCAAGAATGTAATTAGCAACGTAACAAATAAAACAATGAGTCTTTCTGGTACAGTTTCCAGTATTGACATGATAAATAAATATTGAATAAAAATAAAAAAATAAAATAGAATAAAAAAAATAAAAATAGAATGTCGAATTTTTTTTTTTTCAGCCTAAGATACATTTTATCATTATATAGGTTATGATGAATGATGTATTATGTCTATCTATTCATTTTTTTACATTTTAGTAATGAAGAAACGTTTTATTTGAGTTTGTGGGGTTTAATATGTTAAAAAATAAGTTATTGCAGTTACTGTAGTTCTACAGTTAGCTACAAGAGAGAAGAATAATTTAATTGGCTGATTTGATATCGATCATAAAAAAGCGATTCGAGGAACGCAGTGTTGATGTGATTGAGTCTGGTGATTGCAAAGAAAGTTATTCCTTTCATATACATTGGATGATGAATCGAGTGGGTGAACAAATGAATCAAATTCTTTATAAAGACACCTTGTCTATCATCATATTTAATAACATAACAAGGTTCCTAGTACTATTACTAACAATATGTTATTGAGGTATATCAATAGTAGCTCAAACAGAAAATCTAAAAAAAACAAGCACGTGGTTCAGAAACACTATTGTATTCAGCCTAGTCAACCCCTCTTTTTTTTTAAAGGGTAAAATTACTTGAGAGGTAGTGTGCACAATTATTACTGCGAAGTTGAGACAGTTTGACTAAGTATTTTTTTGTGGGCCTCGATCCTACCCCAACGTATTTATTTTTCTCTAGGTTGGTACTAGCTCAAAATGGAAGTGACTAGTACCAACCTTTATTTACCAAACTCCTTGCCTACACGCGAGCTGATATTATTTGAAAAAATTAGTTTGTCTCACTGAACTGAATCTGAGTTAATAATACTGTTCTGCGCTTATCAGTAAACATCGACTCGTCTTAGTTACGAGGACTGGGAAGTGGTATCAGAGGATTCACCAGAAGATATATCATGGAACTCATCAGAAGAACCATCAGGTGATACATTCAAGTAAAACGCCTAGAAGATAATCTCTGGATTGTGCTGATAGCTGTGGCTCATAATTGAGGTTATTAGCATTGCCTCCGTTGACCTCGTTCACTGGACTTCTAACTAACTTCGATCTTCGGCGCCTACCAAGATTAGGAAACTACTCCAAAGATCTGACACACTGATAACCAAAACCTAAGGTCGCCTCAACTTGCATTTCATTTGCCAAATCAATAGCACCGTGATTACGCTATTCAATATATTCAAGGAATCCAAACAAGCACAGTAAATGGGCAGCACTATTATCAGCTAAACATATGGGTAACAGGAAAAGGACTAGGAATGTCATTATCGTTGATTATTTCTTCTATAGCATCATCAAGAGCAGTGTTTTGGGGAACATATCTAAGTCATATTGCATGAAGTTGACGTGTGCAGCGATTATACAGGTAGCCGCATATTTTTTTAAAATTACTCACAGAAATGCCTCTCACAGGCTTACCTAGACGTAGATGAAAATAGTGGTGAAGTCTATTCTCAAAAGTTGCAGCTATAATATTTTTAATTTTTATAGCAGATTCAAGTGAAAATAATGCGAATGCATTAGCTGCACTTGGTGTTCCTGGAGCCATAGTATCAGTACCATCTGGGAGCTCAGAAACATAAAGATCAAACACACGATTGATTTCCACTCTTGGAATTTCCTGTGCTTGACTTATAACTTGACCACCAATATCACATTGCAAGCACGAATAAAATAAATCTTGGGTATAGATAGCCTGAATAATAACAAGGTTCTCACTCAGCTGAACAATAAGGTAGTAGTGAATGAAGTAATGTAGTTTTATTGAAACCTCTCGTACGTAGTCAACCAGAATTTTAACTTTTTCACAAAAAGTATTCTTGAGTCTCTCATGGGCAATTTCCTCAGTACGAATAGCGGTTCTAAGTCGTTGTTTATAGACAAATCTCTGGTTACTCCCAAGAAGACGCTGTAAATACTCTTTGACGTCAATTTTGTGACTAGAAGAGTCCTTGCTTCTAGTAGAAGAATGAAGCTTCTTTGGATTACATCTTTTCTTTTTACACAATTGTTACAGGACTTTTACCGTACAAGAGGAAATAATGGGAGATATTTTACTGCCTCTTGGTGAAGGAGTGTTATATAGCGAGGTTATCGATATTTTAAGCTAATACATACTGTTTTTTTTATAGCTTCAGACTCCAACTGTAATGGAAACAAAAGGCGCCATGCTAGAAAACCTTAAAAAAAAAAAGAATTTTTTCCACCCACCCTTCTTCCCAATAAATAATAGTCCTCTTGGTCATTCTGCTTTCTTTTTGTTATTGGGTTTGTTGATTTTAATAAATATAAATAAATATACATTTGATAGTCATTTTAATATCGACAAAAGCACAAAGTAGAGATATTATATGTAATGTACATGAAATATAAACGAATCAAATAAAGTGTATATAGAATATAAAAAAATCACATACTTTAATGAGTACGAGGTTAACAAATAAAATATGTTTTTATAGTATTGACAGGTCGATGAATCATGCTTTGAGCAAGTATCATTTGGTTACTGCGATACATTTCAGAGTTATTATCAGCCATATGCTGAATATCTTCATTAAAAACCGTATTATTATTGTTGTTATTTTTTTCTTGGGAGTTCATACTGTAAAAAATGGTAAAAACAATATGAATGATAAAAAAAAGGTTGGTAGTCAAGTAAGACTTCATTGTCTTCAAATAGTTTTCTTTATAATTATATTTTCAGGGACCGATTTTTTTAAACCAATGACTGGGTTTGATACGAAACGGTGTTACTTTGAGTCAGAGGGTACCGAAATGAAGGTATTGTTAAAAGTATTCTTGGTTTTAGAAGCGGGTGACTCAAAAATACCAGATATTCGTTCAGTTTCACTGCTTATTTTTCGAACTCAGAGAAAAAATACCTTGAGTCAGACTGAGTATGAAGGTAATGATACTGTAAGTAAACAAAAAACATGAATATGAATATAAATATGAATGAATTTGAAACAACCGGTAAGAATATTGAAAGAAAAAGACTGACACCATCAGTGGTACTACCACAAATAGTAAAGATGGGAAAAAAAAACCAAGGCTCATCAATGTTGTATATGAAGAACGATATTGTGTGAAAGTTACAATATAGGAATATGAAAGAAAGAAAGATGATCCTGCCATCCGCTTGTTATAAATGTTTATGATACAATAAGATTAAATGTTTGCATTTAGAATGTTGACCAATAATTTAATATCCATCCACATACAGCAAAATTAAATTCAGTACTGTTGTACCAATGCATATATATATTCTATGTTCTTAATAAAATGCCATCATTAATATAAGATCTATGCAAACAATTAAGGCTGTTTCAAATTTAATAACATAGTCATACAAAGATAAAACACAAACAAGAATGATATTTATTAAAATAGAAAAAACTGTACAAAAGAGATAAAATAAAGTAAATTTTAGAAGCACATAAATTTGCTTCTCTTGTTCATTAGTTCGTCCATACGATTTTCTAAAATACGTCGGGCCTTCTCCGCCTTTTCTTTTAATGCCTTTTGAGCTTCCAACTCGTCTTCCAATTGTTTACGTCCATTGACAAGCTCTTCTGAAGATGATTTCTGTTGATTTTGAATCTGATTCACTTGAGTTCTCAAATTTTGTATTTCAAGATTACAAGCTTGCTTTTCTCGGTTCAATAAATCCAACTGTTTCTTTACTTCTCGTACTGATGATTCCGACCTTGATAGCTGAGATTCAAGCTTACTAATAACGTCTTGATGTGCACGCACATCGCTTTCGGCAAATTGAGCCTTCTTTTGTAGAGATCGAATTAATTTATCATATCGCTCAGATGTCAAACTACCAGCTGAGCTACTACTCATTATTTCACTAAATGTAGCAGATGTAATAGAGTCATTACGTTGAAGAGTGGAGCCAGATAAATGCGAGTGAAGCATGGCTGGTGAATCAGGCTCACTCAAGCTATCAGTGGATTGCATTGAAGGTGAAATAGGTGGTGGTGGTGGCAATGGAGTCGGAATAGGGGGAAGAGGGTTAGAAGGTGGTGCAGTTGGAGGAGGAAGACCGGTTGAACTGACAATAGTTCTGCTGTTTCTTATAGAAGTTGGTCGTGAACTAACAACATCTGATCTTGTTGACAATATCGAACTTCTCTTAGAGATATCTTCTTCATTTTGGTTTACGTTACTGTTGTTAGTATCCATTAAAATAGTAGAAACTGAACGATAAGAACCTGATTTGGAGAGTTTAGCTATACTTGACGTTGATAAATCACGTTGAAGTTTGTAATGCATCAAATTGTTGGTGCTGTTACTTCCAGTTGGTACAAGTGGAGGAGATGAAACTCGTGGAGTTTGAGGCGGAGAAGTAAAGTATAGTGAATCTCTGTTGTTAGAAGTAGATCCTAAGCTTCCATTATTATTTCTGGGTATAATTTGCTCCATCTCTTTCTCAAGGCGATCATTTGCAGCTGTTAACTTCATTATCTCTAACTCCAAGTTTTTAGTTTCTAAGGTGAGTTCACTACGTTGCAACATTAGCTGGGATTCAAGGTCGCCATTGTGCTTCATAAGTTGCTCATTGTCCTCTTGTAACTGTATTATCTTTTGTAATAGTTCTTCTTGTGGGTTTATTGGTACATTAGGCATTTTATCCAAGATATCTTCATCGTCTGAAGTAAATTCAGAATCGTCAATAGAATCATTTTGGAATTCTTCAATATCATCGTCATATTGATAGTCTTCTAAGCCGAATTGATCCTGCATTAAACTTGCTTGAGAAATACGTTTTTGATTTTCGTATGAATGTACTGATATTATCTCTTTGTTTATTTGTTCTTGATGTTCTCGGCGAATATTATTTAACTCTTCTACTGCAGCTTCATACTGAGACCTCCACGAAATTTCTTTTTCTTTGGATTCATTAAGTTTATTTTCGAACTCTTTTGTAACTCCTGTCATTACACTATTGTTATCATGCTGTAAAATAAGTGTGCGTTCTCTAGAAAGTGAATTTTCTAGTTCACTGATTTTCTTGACCAAGTCTTCACTCTCAGATAACTGTCTGTCTCTTATTTGGCGTAATTCAGTGATTTCCTTTTTATGCTCAGTATCAAGCTTTCTGTAATCTTCAAGGTTGTGCTCTAGCTCAGTAACACGTGATTCAAGGACCTTCATCTGCTGAACTTCGGTATCTGATTTTATTTTTTCGTTTTGCAGCTGTTCGACCAGCTGAATCTGTTCTTCGAGCGACGACTTTGTTTTTTCGAGTTCATTTTCTAGACCTTTTACTACAGTATCACTTTGAGAGGCTCTATTAGATAGTCTCAAGAGTGAAACAGATAGTTCTTCTCTTTCTGCTGACAGAAGGCTGACAGTTCGTCGTTTTTCTTCGATTTCTTCTTCGCGATCTTTGTAATGAGATTTGATATCTTCTAGAGTTTTTATTGTTTTCTCCGACTTTTCTTCCTGGAGTCTTAAAGTTCCTTCCATAACAAGCATGACTCTTTCCAATTGTTTTTTTTCGGTACCTATACCACCGATATCACGCAAAACACTCCCCAGTTCTCTTTTCATTTCTTCAACAACCTTGGTTTTCTTGGCATTGTCTTTTTCGAGCTGTTTGATGGTGTTGTCACGTTCTTTCAATTGACCGCGAAGACTCTTTGATAGATGGTCCATCTCTTCCAACTTAATTTCTAGGCCTTTTATTATATTGTCTTGCTGGATCTCAACTTGACGTAAAGCACCTAGTTCCTGTTTGAAACTCTCCAGTTCATCAAAGCAAAGCTGTAGAGACACTTGCGTACTCTCTTTTTGGTTGGTCATGAGTATCTGTAGGCTACTGTATTTCGTATTGGTGCTATCGAGCTCTTCTAAATAGATTTTCTTTGACTGATTGAGGTCACTGACGGTTTGTTCTAATGTAATATTTTTTTGTTTTTCGTTTTCAAATTCTGCCTGACAGATAGAATATTGCTCTTTTGAAACTGTTAACCTCTTATCTAGCTCATTAATCTGAGAAATACGAGCTTGACATAGTATGTTAAGCTCTTGAGTCATTTTTTCAGTTTCTTCCAATTTGAGCTTTAGAGCATCAACTTCAAGAGATTTTTTATTAACCTGATCAGTTAAAGCTAAAATGTTATTCTTGTATTCGCGTTCGTAATCATCAGATTGAGTAGATTGATCTATTTTTTCTGCAGGAATAGACGTTTGTAATCTCAGATTTTCAATCTCGTCAGACATCACTTCTTTATCGACTTTGTGTTGGTCTTTCAGAGCCTCAAGCTGACTTGCTAATTCTTTGCATTTAAGTTGATAATCAGCTAACTCTCTCAATAGCTCCTCTTGAGGGGGTTCGTCTACGGAGAGTTGGCTTTCTATTGTATTAGAGGTCTTATCATTCAACGTCAAAGCTAACTGATCACGCTGAGATTCTATTGTGGCTAAACGATTCTCAAGATCGCTGATATATTGTTCAGTTTGCTGATCCATTTCCTTGAAATACAGAATCTTTTCATGTAGCTCAGAGAGTACTTGTTGATCCTTTTGCCCATCACGCACAGACGTATCCAGCTGGGATTCTAATTCAAGACAGTATTTTTCAGAAGTTTTTTCGCGCTGAAGAGCACTTTCTAGACAGGATTTTAGATCTTCTAAATTCTGAACTTCTGTAGAATGCAAAGATTCATACTCTAAAATTTTAGCCTGTTGCCAAGATGCTTTCTCTTCGGAGTGACTCAGTGCTGCCTTGACCATGGTAAGTTGTGATTCAAGTCCAGTTATCGATTTTTCATACTCTTCTATAACAGGTTCTACCAAGTGTTGAAATTCGTTGTCTGGTTGTGAGATGTTTGTATCATTGGTACTCTTAGTTGTTTCTTGTGTAGTGCGGAGCTCTTTTTCTACCAAGGTGTTTCGTTCTCTCGTAACAGTTAGCTCATTTTGGAGTTCCTCGATTTGACGTTTTAGATCAGATACTATAATAGCATCACTGTTTGAATCAAAACATTCATTAGTATCAGGAATCGTGATATTAGTTGTGACGGATGTAGATGCATACGAAGATGGATTAGGATCATTGTCTGACAAAGAAGATGACGGAGAAACGATTCTATGAGAAAAAGTGGACTGAGATTGAGGAGAAGATGAAGATACTGGAGATGGTGTATTTCTATTGTTAGAATCTTTTAAGGTTAAGGTTCTTAATTCTGCCTTTAATTTAACAATGATTTGCCTAAGGTAATCCAAGTTATCACTCGTCACCCACTCCTCTGCTTCATTTCGTTCGGCTTTATTTTTTATACTACGTGCTCGATAAGCATATTTAATTGTATTCGCTGTTTCTGTCATGTTGATCTCAGCTGGGCTAACACAGGCTATCATAAGTGTTCTTGAATTACCACCTAAAGAGTCTTGTAGAAGGCGGGTTAACTTTGAATCGCGGTATGGAACGTGAACAGCTTTTTTGGATGGATCGGATAGAGCAGAAATAACGTTTCCAAGAGCAGAAAGACCAGCATTGATACTGATACCTTCTTTACGGCGCTCACCCTCAGCTGCTGTGCGCTTTAATCTTTCGGATCCAGCAAGATCAACAAAATGGAATTTTGAATTAGTGACCATCCATTCACCTTGTTCTTCTTCTGGTGTCTTTGTCTGTTTCTCCATTTGACCAATCATAGCTCTCACGTTAAGTTTGCTTTGGCGTTGGTTCAAAGTGGATTTGGGAGTGACTGCATTTTTTTTGCCACTGGAAACCCATTTTTCTTGTTTAAGCGTAACTGAAAAGATGGCATGTGAACGTGACGACTTGGCGTTCATATCTGTAGATCCTGTTGCGCGGTTTTCGGTACCAATTTGGAGATATCTTAATCAAGGGGGTATCCAAGGTAAGGTTAGTTTTCTTAGTAGGTTATATATATATATATATATATATATGCAAGGTATTGCATCATTACCTGAGTACATCTTCAGTGCTTCCAACTGACGCCTCCTTTAAACCGGTCCAAATAATATGACCTTTTGTATCTTCTCTGATAGTGACAGGTGCACGCTCGCCTGGAGGAGCAGGATTCAAAAGATCTATTAACTCTTCATTGTAAATTTCAATAAAGGATACATGAACAGTATAACGCGAAATTTTGTCATTGCTATCTGAGATATTAGAGGTATTAGAGGTTAACGACGAACTAGATCCACGTTGAGGGGGAGATAACATAGAAACAGGTCGAAGTTTAACAGTAGAGGCTGTTGATTTAGGTGCTCTAAGACCTGATATTGATGTGACGCGTGATAACGAAGGTGTTGGCTTGGGCTGCAAATTTTCTTTTTTTATTTCCTGTAAGCGCTGAAAAAGTGTTGTGATGGCACGGGGAATAATTCCTATAAATTATAATAAGCTATAGCTTAACTTTACTTTAGGCTATTTTAAATTTATACCTTCTTGGTCTGGGTTGAATCCAACTTGGTTGTCAATAGCTGTGCCCATAGTATATGTCTTACCAGATGAAGTTTGACCCTACAGAAAAAAAACAAGTAAAATTAGTTTAATTTCCAGACGTCATAGTATCAGACTTACATATGCTAAAATAGTAACATTATAGCCTAAACGATGTTTAAATAAAATAAAAAAAGTTTAATAAAAAAAAGTCATTCAAATTATGTAAATATTAAATAGTAATACCATCAATAAAACGATCAACAAAGTCCGAAGCAACTGATGTATATACTTGTTCTTGAGTACTGGATGAGCCAAATATATGATCAAATTGAAATGATTTTTGTTGAGGAACAATCGTTACTGTGTTTTCATTGGTTTTTAAAACGTCAGAATTGGTAGAGTTAGAAAATCGTGGTTGGGACTTGTCTTGTTGTGTTAAAGGTCTTATTCTAAGGACTTTTTTTTTTTT
>VCJA01002597.1:14786-25686 GCA_024139275.1 Backusella macrospora
GGAGACGAATTTTTTTAAAAGAAGACAGGACTTTGAATTCATCATTGATTTAAAATACTGGAGTGTCTTTAATACACTTTAAATTCTGTATTTTTAAGAAATATACTTCGCTTAATTATTATTAATATGATTAAAAATAGGTCAATAAAGAAAGAGGATGAATGAGGAAATTTTTTGGTGTTCATGTGTTCCACTACCTCTTTTTATACTGTCTTTCTCAAATTAATGAGAAAAGGGTTAAAGAGTGGTTAATATCCTTTTATCATCCAACCCAAATATTTAAATGGATCCCATTTATTATAAACTTCGAAGAACTGGAGCAAAGAGGTTACACATACTTTACCCTTTTTCTTCTGTTATACACTATTTACTTTCAATCAATTTAATAAGAGAAATACAACCCTTTATTTATTGATATAATAACTATTGATTCAATACTGCTCTTAATATAACACTAGTCACTTTGTCTATCATTATTATACTCTCCATACTATTATTTTTCCTCACTTATTTAGTTTAAATATTTAATTTAAGTTATTTCATAAAAATGAGTCATTTCAGGATAAGTAATTGTTTTACAAGATGGCTTATTTGAAATATATGAACTTCTTTGTTTAAGCACCGTGTAAAATGCGAAATTGCGTGCCTAATCCACCTTTGGCAGTCTTCTTGATTCACCTTAGAGCACACCTCCATTATTCTTGGCGTCAAACCATCACCAGTCTCGAAGGGTTTTCTTTTATGACCATATTTTCTTTTTCGGCCAAAACTCCTCGATTGGATTAAAAAATGGCAAACAGGTGTAAAAGTACATATAATAATAACCACTGCTTACAATGAAGTCTTGAACTTCTTAGGATATGCGGATTGAAGTATTATCCATCAAAATGTAACAACTCTTAAGATTACACGAATTCAGTACACTCATTACGGCATTCAAGCACTCATATTAATAAAAAAAGCTCTCTCTCTCTCTCTCTCTCTGAACTAGGGTTCAGATGTTAATATCACACCATACAAGAGTATTTCTTCCCTGAATCAAAATAAAAACAATTTAAAACAACAGTTATTCCCAAATAATGACACATTTACAGTAGATGCAATACGTCTATATATATAATAAGGTAAACATAACTAGCAGTCATTTGAGTATCAATTTAATTTTTGTATTGAAACTTAACCAAATAACTCATTATGACAAAAGCGATACAAGATTACTACCGCCTAGAGATAAGATAGTGAGTGAAAGTGATATTCGAGTTTATAACAAATATAGTATTATAAAATAGACACGTAGTTTGAGCGATATATTTACAAAAAAAAAAAGTATGAACACATAGTTTTTTTTTTATTAACTTTATAAATTTTTAAAAAGAAACAACATTGCTACATTATTTGTATATCACATCAAGCCATTTTAAACTAGTCAGTGTTTAACTCGCTGTTATTATATTTATACTATTTTCTCCTACTACTTTGTTTATAGAATAGCTTTCATTACCCTAGCTTTACACTTTTTTTATGAATACAAGTCTTGCTTTGTATTGTTTGCTTCTGACTCTGTGGTCAATTTAAAATGTTAAATTTTGCAAGAAAAAAAAATAACATCATGGCTGGTTATCACTGTGCTCTACTATAGTCGAAATTAGCGATGTAAGTGTATATATACCATATTTGTATTTGATAATTAATTTGTGCTGGCTTATTTCTCAATGCTATATCGTATTTACATCTATTCTGGTACGAATCCATTGCGACTCTTTCTTACTCATAGAAGTGTGTCGTTATGGTTATACATACAACCAATTATTCCTTTTTTTTTCTTGATCGCCTGCTTTTCTAAATCATTTTACCACTCTTTCTCATTAATTATCAAAATAATGATTCTTTTTCTCAATAATTTGGCTTTTTTTTCTCAATTTCTTGAAATAAACAGTATACGTGTAGTAAATTATTTGGATCATTGTTTGATTAAGCTATCAAAATTTTTGAGTGACTAAAAAATGCTTAAATTTCTCTTCTCATTTGATCAAAGTAATTGAATACCCCCGATATATATAGCCTAATTAAATATATCAGTAGCTTTATCAAAAATTAACTTTATTAAATAAAATAAGAACCACTCGCTTCTACACACTTTTGCCAACGTGTGGGTAGCTTGTAGATACCTTCTTTGAAAAAACCTTCTCTCTAGAAGCCACAAAATCTAAAGAGCCCTTCTGATCTGCTCTTTATTCGAAAACGTTCTACTACGTAAAAAATGAATTAAATACTTAAAGAAATGATAATCCGTAGTACCAAGTCAGGAGAATACTGGCTTTGTTAAAATTGTCGTATGTGGGCGAGCATTATCGTGGAGTAAAATGGAACCAAGTCTGTTGACTATTGCTGGGAATCTAACGGAAAGCTTCTTGTACATCTTCTTGATCTCAGCACAATATTTTTTGACATCTACGGTCTCCCCCTTTTCCAAATATCTTGTAATGAACGAGACCAGATGAGTTCCAAAAAACCAAAATCATAACTTTCAGCGGATGTAGACCTTTTTGAGAGCACTCCCCTAGTTGCTTATCGGCATCAATCCATTGACCCTGGCGTTCTCTATTATCATGTATGACCCACTTCCCCTCATAAGTGATTATACGCTTCAAAAAGTCAACCTTTTCAAAGAGTCCTACAAAGGATTTACAAAAATTCAAACGTCGCGCCATTTGAAAATCATTCAATTCATGGGGTACCCATCTGTCAAGCCTTTTTACCTTCTCTATCTCATACATATGCACAATAACCGTGGAATACGATACCTCCAAATACTTGCGATATTTCATGTATAGTTTGGTGTGAATCTTCTTCGATTACGACTTTCAAATCATCGTTGTCCAACACAGGGGGCCTTCCTCTACCCTTCTTGTCTTCAAGGCCCATTTCATCCCTACGGAACTTCTCGAACCAGCGAACTACAGTGCGTTGACTAGTTGTTCCGTTGCTGAATGCGTTATTGATTTTTCTAGCAGCCAAAGCAGCGTTGTTGCTTAGTTAAAATTCGTACAAATGAAGTTGTCTTTTCTGTTCTTTATTCATAGTAAGGGAATCGCTTATAAAATAATAAATACACAAGATAAAAAAAAAAAATTATCAAAAGGTAGCCTTGAAAAAATTCCTTTAAATAATATATGGTACTTTAAAACATTATTATTTTTGATTACACAATGCCAGTTTAAAAAGAGGAGGTTGAAATCGGCCACTATTTTCCGACCAACCTAATATTATATAAAAATAAACAAATAATTATAGTATACATAGAGAATATGTTGTGATTATTTATAAGGATGTATAATCTTGAAAGCATCTGGCTTTATCAAAAGGCCTCTTTGGGGATCTGTACGAAAGTAACGTATTCCGTCAACAGAACCATCAATTTTACCCACTAATAGTAATAACAATAACAGTTAGGCGTATTTACATCGTGAAAAATGAATATCATACTTACATCTACTTTCTAATTCAACGCCTACATATGTACCGTTTGCAAATTCAACAGGTCCAATGTATTTGATAGTGCCCAGTGTAGGCAAAGGTCTTCTTAGCAATTCAATCTTGTCACCAACAGCAGGGATATTTTGTTCATCATTTGTATCACTACTATTACTACTAATACTCCATCGTGACCGTTTACCTGTTTTTTTGTTTTTGTTTTTATTTGAGTAATTTCGTTGTTTCTGGTGTTGCATAGAACTACTGCTAGTAATATTACTGACGTTATTTATGGGTGATTTTGAACGTGGAGGTGTAAGAGGTAATTCGAATTTGAGGTGACGCGATTGTATGTCACCATTACCATCAGTTTCAGCTTTTTTCTTTTCCGGGTATGGTTGTAGCCGTATCTGATTATCAATAGGTAATAATATATCTGTAAGGGAATCAAAAGAGGCACTTGTTCTTAATAATACTGGCCAACCTTGATCTTCCTCTACTTCTTCTTCTTCTTCTTTTATGTATTTCTTATTATAACGACGATCGTTTTCAGAAATTAGTAAATGAACAAGTGATAAATTTTGAAGTTCTTTGTTAGTATTACACATGACTGATGACAAGTTGACACTTGAGTGTTGAACGGCAGATTCTGTTGACAGAGCTCTCGGACGATGAGGTTTGAGGGCTGTTGGTTGGTGCGAGCGTGTTATCAAATTACCTAAAGAAAGACGACGTGTATAAATTCGTGTCAATTGTTCATTTCGGCCATTATTGATTATTGATTTTTTATGATGTTTAGATTTCAAACTGAAAATATTGGAAAAATCACTATCAAATGGCTTTGTTAAGGAGCGATATGGGATCCCTGTATCTAATAAGTATATACATAATTATAAAAATGCTATTACTCCACTAAAAATAGACTCTCCCCTCTCCCCTTACCTTCGGATAGTTGTCGTAAGGTTGTTTTATCTAAATTGCGAAAGCCGTCTTTAGACTTTACACCTGTCCAATGATTAGCAATGAAATTGGCACACCTTGCTCTAGCCTTTATAAGAACATCATCAATAGCCATATTATTGACAACTTCTTGACGGCCAACAAGATCACGAACAATACCCTGATAAATAATAGGCGCATTTGTCTCTTCAAGCTCGTCAAGCACATTTAAAAGTAAGAAATCCAAGAAATCGACAGAGAAGCCAGCTCCGATGCCGTCGACGCATGATAACAGGATAGGGTACTCAAGACAATAAAAATCAAAAAACTCGCTGACAATCATGACTGTATAGTGAAGTAAGGGATGAACCAAATCTAGAACGGGACGTGACCATGATGGGGTCGGATCTGTGCTACGGATTTGAGATAAGCAGAGATGCAGCGTATGTAATACATGGATGGCGTTGTGTTTTGTTACGTTACAAAATATACGCTCATGTATTTCATGAATAAGTGTCTTGCTTGGCCTTGCACGAAATAAGGGTTCGTTTTTAAGAATAGAATTGAGTGTATCGTTGCCCAGCGAACTAGCGCATATAACGAAGGAGCTAACAAGATAAGCAAATGGTCGCTGGGACCATAGTGTTGGTAGCGAATGAACAGGATCGGAGTACAGGATAATTAAGGTACGTCTGAGTTTCGGCACCATCACGGAGTGTTTATCCGACCAGACCAGCATAGAAGGGAGTAGCACAGCACATTCAGTGCAGACACACTTGAAATAGTGGCATAATTTTTCCATCTCATACAGCAACGCTTTACCCAGCGTGTTACCTTGACCAATATAGTCGGATGCATAGAATGTCTTTTGAATGACACGCAGCAAGTGTTTATTATGCTGTAACCGCTGTTGGTGGGAGGAGATTGGCCCTGACTTGTTCAAAGATGAAGAGAGTGGCTTTACATTTATTTGGTCCGTATATAAAAAGTGGCATATGAGGTCAAGGATAGACTCATTGAAAAGATCACTAGTGAAATGTATAATGGAGGTTGAAGTTTCTTGAAACTCTGTGCAAAACATGTTATAAAAATAGGAAGATTGGGCAGCCAAGATAAATTTATGAGCTCTGAGCAGTTTTGAGTCTTTCAAAGGCGGTGAATTCAGCTGATTATTCTGATCAGCTGATTTTTGACTTGATGACTGTGAATGTGATTGGGGTGGAGATAAATATTCAGTGATAGTAGTCTTGAAAGTATTATTATCGCAAAAAGGAGTAGCAGTAACTAAACTAAGTGTAACGTCGGTTGCTATTTGCTCATCCAACATACGTTTTAGATCGTGAACTAGTTGGGTAAAATCAGGAACTGTATCACTACGAGGAGAAAGAAGGGGTGTACCTAATTGTTTTGATAATTTATCCAAATCATGCAAAATATCATTAATCATCGAATTTGACCATTTTATTTGACTGTTGTGATCATATTTGTCACACTGAGAAGTTAAAGGTGATGATAATAATGGTGGTGATAATGACGGTAAATGATATGTTGCTGTATCATAAAAAGAAGATATGCTAGAACAGGGCGAAACAAAGCCAGTGTTATCATAGAAATCAGCTGTGTACCAGAAACGTAATAATGGTAAAAACATATCGTAGTCGATAACATGATGAATATCCAATTCTAGTAAGTCAACGTTGTCTTTTAATAACTGAGGTAAATATTTATCAATAAACTGACAAGGCGCTCTTGCCAATATTAAAGCTATCAATAATTCATTTTGTTAGACTTGAATTAAGAGAATGAGCTGAAATTTGGTAATCAATGTAAATTACCTCGATGAGCATAGACGTCATTTTGTTCGAAATGGAAGCAAACATCTGCCAAATATTCTTTTGGACGGTTGAATACTTGTTTTAAAGAAGTGAGTAAAGTAGAAATTGGAGCTTCAAACATAAACATTATTATGTAAAGAAGAAGAAGAAGAAGAATATAAAGCTGATGGTGCTCTTATTATATTATATGTTAAAAAGCGGGGAATCAATGCTCAAACCCTATGATGCGTTGTATACATACATACATACGCACATTTATTTTTGTTTATTTTTTTACACAGCAGATCATAGCTAAATAAATAAGGTAGCATGCACTTTTTATATTATTACTTTTATTATCATTCATACTCTTTTTAAAAAATGGTGTGCTAAATGACAGGTACATTACCTTATGCTAATATAGTTTTATAGAAAAAAAATGAAACAGAGTTTAGCCGGTTGATAATTCTTCCAATACAATTGAGTTAATTTTTTAACTTTCTAAGAAAAGAACATGTACCTTATTGTAGCTGCATTATAAAAGACAAGTAGATGTTTGTAACAATGTCAGCTATGTAGAGTAAAGCGCTATTATGTATATAGAAAAAAAAAATGGCGATGTACACAGTAAAGTCTGTAATATTTTTTAAACCAATAATAATATATAGTATATAGTACTTTCACTTTATTATTATTATTAAATGATGCTAATACCAATGGCAATGACAATGCTAATAGAAAAAAGATATGTTTCTAATAATCATATGGCTGTATCCTTTAGAACAAAGAGAAAAAAGAAAGAAAGAAATTGTTTATTTTTTCTTTCGTTGTGTCTTATCAATTGTGCTTGTTGTACCATTTTTTTTTATTTTTATCTTTTTTAATGTTGTCTAGTTAGTTAATCCCAGTTTTAAATAGCATCCGTAACTGTCAATTTCGTAAATTTAATTAACCATCGAATTTTTTCCTTAACATGAGTTTCCGAGTAATTTTCAATTAAAGTTTCCATAATTGATTCCCAGTAATCCACAGATTCGTTTGAATATTCTAGTAGATATATTAACTGGTCTTCTGGCAGTGCCCACGGTGATTCATTTGTGAGTCTATGTGCGCGGATAGAAGATGTTGTAAAAATGGTCTCGCAGTATCGGTAAACTAATAAGGCGTGTTTGTAGATATCATCAATCGATCGAATGTTGATTGGACTTGTTCTAAAGACATATTTGAATATCTTTTCCAAATAAAGTGGCCGATGCTTGGACTTTCTAAAATGAAGGGTATGATCACCAACACGAGATACGTCTACATCTGACAACGCTAAATCACACAATGAAATAGTGAAGCTGGGGTATCTTATCATTTCTAAAAATTGCTCGCTCATTTTTCCATCCATCAATCGAAAGTGTTTGTAGATTTGGGTCAAAAATCCATTTTGATCTCCCAACTCTTCATAGTAAGTAATTGTAATAAACTATCCATAAACGATAGATATCTCATAATAAGTACATATGTCTATCTTTATATCTATGTCTATATCACATTCATCTATTATCTCTTTCTTTACCATATTTAACAAATCGGTTGCTATTTCCAGCTGTCTTTCATCACAATAAGGTATCGATTTTGTAATGATTTCTAAATAATTTTCGAACTTGCTATATGTCCCTAGTGCATCTCTTCGAAGTAAATGAATAAACCTGGATTTTTTCATGGTATCTGTGCTTTCTATATGGAAGTAATATAAACGTTAATAATGATAAACTAATACTCTTATTATCACCTTCACCATTATTGCTATTACCCCCCGCTATTATCCACTCTTACCTTTTCTTAATTTCAAGTCACTTTTTAATACTTTTACTAATAGATCAGCGACATATCGATAACACTATATCTCATCTTACTTAATCATCACAATACTAATAATAAAAAGCTATTTGAGCAATGTATGTGTATATTTACCATTGCTTCCAATGTATTTCGTGGGTTCTTTAATGCAGTATTTACAAGTTGCCAAAAGTCATCATATTCACTAAGATATTTTATGTAAATGTCATCGTCTGAGTTTGAATCATTCGAAGCTTTTTTTCGTTTTCCATTCATATTGATAGCTGCCATTTTAGCGGTACCAAACTCCAACCAAATCTGATTAAAAATCGAAGGACCAAATAATTGCAAGACATCCGAAAGTATGTAATGCGCTTTTTGACAGGCAAGATAATGCCTTTTTTTGTCACGTCTTGTTTTTATTTTTGACTTTGGTTGAAGAATGAAGTTGATCAAAGTTGACAGAAGTTCACTATAGTTGATTCAAAACACAGTCACTTCAAAGTAATGTCATTTCTCTTTCTCTTATATTAATAACTTACAATGGTGGTTTTTTACCCGATCCAAGTTCGTTTGTTATTAATTGCATACCAACCTCGACTAGATTAAAGAACAATTATTAATTATGATTGATTTAACAATAGTAGTTACCATAACCAACGTCAAAATAATCTAATATCATTTGATTCATCTTTCTTGAAAAGTCTGGTAAAGACTTTGTTCGTGAGTCTGTGATATGAAGTGTGCCTCCATTGTCATTCATGTAATGATAAAGCTCAACCTGTTGAGGATCGATACTTAATAACGTTCGTACAGGCTGTTCTTCAACGAAATCAAACGATGGTGTCTTTATGGAATAATAGAGTGCGTTATCCTATTTGTTATTGTTATTATCGTGATTACAACTATTATTATATGCTTGTTATTATGAAATGACTTCATACTTTTTTATAGAAACTCGTAATGGGCATCTTTATTTTTATTTTTTTAAGAAGACGAAGAAAAGGAAGAATAGAAGTAATTGATGTTTGGTGCTGCTGTGACTTTTTTTTTCCATTAGCAGAATAAGCCACGATACAATCCAGTGGTCATTTTATTCCTTTCCTTTAATCATACACAATATAAATAGTGTCCTTATAACTATAAGTGACAAGAATGATACGTTTATGTCTTTTTATATATGAATAATAGTGTATTCACAGTGTTACATTTAAAAAACGAAAGCTCCTGCCTGATTTAGTGACACTACGACATAGCGCTTCGGATTTATATTTATTTTAGGATAATACTTGATATATACAAAGTTCAACACTATTATGACGCCCATATAATTTAAGCTTTGAATATATCTGAATATACACCAGAAATATTCTAGACAATTGCATTCTAGAATGTTAAGGCCCATTGCTTAATCGATCTTAGACGAGGTTCTTTATATTTTAGTCTCAATAAGATATAGCCAGTTAATCCTGACACTATATTCCTTATTTTAATGAGTTTATATGCATATATATTACTAAATCATATCGCTGGTGCGTATACTAAATATAGATTTTACTATTCTTGGCGAATCATGCATTTAAAGCCATTGCCATTATCCAGCTAACTTCTCCATAGCTCATTTTAACAGCTATAGTCTAGAGTATTCAAAACACCGACACTAATCCCTCCAACCCTACAATACCTATATCCACAAATCTTATTTCTCGAACATTGTAACTTTTTTTTTTGAATGGTACTATCAAAGAGATAGAGTATGTGTACTGCCATCGGTGAAAATAAATATTCTCTTGTTTTTAGTTATTAAAGACCATTCTTTGATAAAATAAAAATAAACCTTCACAGCTACTATATCAGCATAACACTCTAGGAAATGCGGCAGGATTCTGGCAGGTTTTTTCAAAATTGAGAAAGCCTATTGGTCCATAGTCTCAAAGCCCGCAAAAAACCTGCCACAATTTTGCCACATTTCCTAGAGTGTAAGGTAAGCTTTTTTTTTTTTTACACAACATCTTCTCAAAAAGAAATGGTTGTTAAATTGAAAGCATAGAATCAGTATATTCAATTAAATAATAAAATAGCGATTCATTTACAGTTCACCAGCTTGATTATCTGAGGGATCTTATCCAAGACCAAGGAGAGACGGGTTTTTTGGATTATTTGAATAGCTAACTACTTTTGCTGCTACATTATTCGAAACACCAATAGCCTCGTGAAGTCGCTTGTGCAGGATCATCCTTGCAAGTTTGGAATTTTTGAGAGATTAATCTTTCAAAGAATATCATGCATATTGGCAATCAAAAAGAGCTCTCTAATGGTGCAAGTATTTAATCAAGAGTAAAATCGGGAAACTCCATTTTATGTCAGCGTAAGCATGGATTTAGTAGTGATCACAATTCACTTCAACCTGATTTTTCGTCCAATTAAAAAGCAGATATTCCAGTTACATACAAATCAAGAGCGAATACACGCATATAGCCACAGCTTTATTCTAACTATGCAAAGTGTTTTGGTTTGAGAATATGAGTCTCTCAAGCAAAGCCAAAAAAATGATATAGATGTCAACCACACAGGTATTTTTTATTAAAACATTCTTCATTATTACTACCACTGCCCATTATCATAATCGTTATCATAATTTAGTTTATATTTCATACTTGTAAAGAAGTACACTGAAATAGCAAGCATAGTTTTAAATATAAGAATCTAGATCATTACAGGTAAGATGTCTGAAGATACTTCTTACAACTATCTAATTTATTTTTTCTTTTCGTCTAAAAAAGGTAAATTTGAAAACAGTCACTTATAGCTTTTTTTTCATTCACTTTTTTTTTTTTTTTTTTTTT
>VCJA01002612.1:0-13112 GCA_024139275.1 Backusella macrospora
AAAAAAAAAAAAAAAAAAAAGCTCGATTATATAGCTACATATTCATTATAATAAAAATTACATTAGTATTCTAAATCTAGTTTTTAAAAACAATTTATAACTATATATATATACTTGGTAGCTATACTCAAGTAAGCGCAGCTCCTATAGATAAACGTTATCAAAGATAACGCTAAAAAAAGTTTTTTTGTTGTATCAATTAAATATATTTTTTATAGTCAATATAAAATAAGGAATAGTGAGAAAACTAATATTTACCATGTGCTTTTATATCTCAATTTCTATTTTTCTCGAAAAAATAGAAAAGTGTTTTTGCATGCTATCTATTCCGAATTATTCTTTTCAGTATTCTGATATATTATTAGGAACAATGTTTCTGATAAAGAAAATGATAGTATCATAAGAACTTGTTTTTTTTTACGTGCATTATTAATTTTTTGTGTATGTCAACGGCTATAAGTTTACGGAAGAAATCGGCATAAAGATCAACTACCCCACACTAAGTCGTCATTGGAGGAGCAGCTCTTGATCTGAGTTTCTTTTTGCCAATAAAATAGTGCCTATAAAGAGACACTCAGCTAGTTTTTATCTTCTGTGGTGATGTATACTGACAGTATACTTTTTCTTTATCAAACACATACACAATAATAAAAGCAAAAAAATAATAATGACAATATACTTTCATTTGAATGTAAATTTATTAGGAATAAATAAAAAAGTAAAAAAAAAACAAAGAAATTACTATCGATATACAATCTGTCATATAAACCTATCAAAATATAGACATCTACAAATTAAAGTTTAGGACCATGAGAAAAAAAAAGAAACTTTAACCGAATGACACAACCATGATTATTTGCTATCTTTAAGGAAACCTCTACAACTTATCGCATATCAAGAACAGCCCCAAGTCACACAACCTAATCATTGTTCCGGGAGATATATAAAAAAAGCTATTTTTTATTTTTATTTTTCTATTCTTTTTCTTTTTCTAATTCTGAAATAATAAAAAGCAAAAAGTAAAAATGTCATTACACACTGTATCTTCTCTTCCAGCAGGCATAAATATTTTAGGGACTGTCAATGGTATCCAAGCCGAGATCTTAACAAAGGAAGCATTAGATTTCATTGCCACTCTTCAACGACAATATAATAACACTCGCAAATCACTTTTAAAGAAACGTGATGAACGTCAAAAGGAAATTGATAGTGGTATATTACCTGATTTCTTATCAGAAACTGCCCATGTTCGTAATAGTGATTGGACTGCTGCTAAACTTGCTCCTGGTCTTGAAGATCGCCGAGTTGAAATTACTGGTCCAGTAGATCGTAAAATGGTAATTAATGCATCAAATAGTGGCGCAAGTACTTTTATGGCTGATTTCGAAGGTAAAGGGAAATAAATATAAGTGGAAGAAATAGTAGACAATACTAACTAATATGCTTTTTTTTAGACTCTAATGCCCCAACATGGGAGAATAGTTTGAGCGGTCAAGTAAACCTTCATGACCTTGTTAAAGGTACAATCACTTTCACAAATCCTGCAGGTAAAAAATATCAATTAAATGAAAAAACTGCCACCCTTCTTGTCAGGTAATATAAATCAATTATCATTATATATCAAGCACTTACTAATCATATTATTTAAACCTTTTTTTTTATTTCTTAGACCAAGAGGATGGCACATGGAAGAAAAACATATTCTGGTAGATGGTGAAGCCATGTCTGCTTCCATTTTTGATTTTGGTTTATTCTTTTTCCATAATGCAAAGCAGCAAATTGCGAAAGGGCTCGGACCTTACTTTTATCTCCCAAAGATGGAGTCTCATTTGGAAGCTCGCTTATGGAATGACATATTCAAAACTGCCCAGTCTACTCTCAATATCCCTCAAGGTACTATTCGAGCCACCGTCCTGATTGAAACCATTTTGGCGGCCTTTGAAATGGATGAAATCATCTACGAGCTTCGCGATCACTCATCTGGTCTTAACTGTGGTCGTTGGGACTATATCTTTAGCTTTATAAAGAAATTCCGCCAATACCCCGAGTATGTATTACCTAATCGCTCTGATATATCAATGACCGTTCCATTCATGAGTGCTTATGTGAAACTCTTGATCAAGACCTGTCACAAAAGAGGTGTTCATGCTATGGGTGGAATGGCTGCTCAGATTCCAATTAAGAATGATCCCGAGGCGAACGAGAAGGCTTTGATAAAGGTACGTAATGACAAATTACGTGAAGTCACCGCTGGCCATGATGGTACTTGGGTAGCGCATCCCGACTTGGTTAAAATTGCTCTTGAAATCTTTGACAAGCACATGCCGGAACAAAACCAAATTCAACTCCAAACAGATCCATGTGTTACACAATCGGACCTTTTGGACATAAACTTTGAAGGATCTATTACTGAAGCAGGTATTCGTGATAACATCCAGGTTGGTTTGGAATATATGGAATCCTGGCTTCGTGGCGCTGGATGTGTGCCCATTAACCAGTTGATGGAAGATGCTGCTACTGCAGAAATCTCAAGATCACAACTTTGGCAATGGGCACGCCATCAATCAGTTACAAAGGAGGGTATCAAAGTCACTGGTGATTATACGCTCAAAGTACTTGATGAAGAAATTAACAAGATAAAGGAGGCTATGGGTCCAAAGTATGAATCATCAAAGTATGATATGGCCAGGATGGCGTTTTCAAGTAATATTACCGGTCAGAAATATGATGATTTCTTAACAACTTTGTTGTATGATAAAATTACAGCCATCAACTCAAAGCCAAGACTTTAAAAAATTGATCGTGTAACATGAGATCGTTTTTAAAGCGTTAATGTACATAATTCTTTCATAAAAGGTGGAGCACCTTAGCCCATTTTTATTTTTATTTTTATTTTTCCCTCTTGTTATAAATATTACCATTATTACCTCTCTCTATTTTTTTTTAAAATAAAATAAATATCAACATACCTCATATGGGTTTATCAAAAACACTACGATCTATATCCATACTTTATATTCTAGTATCAGTCATTTACACGTCCTTTTATCTGCTATTTTTCGATAAAAGTAGCTCTAAGCTGGATACAACAGTTGCCAGCCTACAAAAACTCTATAGCGGAAAGCAAAAAGTGAGCTGGATTGGTTCGCAAGGTAAGCTATAACAATAGCTTATGAATGAAATAATAGGGAAAAACTTACTTTCTTTTTTTTTTTAGATACCTCCACTTCAGAAGACGAAGTACTGAGTAAAGCGTTTTCAGAATCCTTTGGACCGTCCAAAGTGATTCCTTATTATTTTAAAGCCCAGTATGAGTTTAATAATGAAGAAATAACCATTGCCACGCTTGTTACGCATAACCGGTTCAAAGTGCTGAGCCGATTAGCGACCACCTATAAAGGACCCATCTCTGTTGCATTGCATATAAAAGACGACATGACAAAAAAACAAATGCTTCAAGATCTTCATCAGCTCTTTGAGGAGAATGAAGACATGAAGCGCTATGTTGATCTCCATCTTATAATAGATAAGTTTGACCGACAATTTAATATGTGGCGTAATGTGGCCAAATACTTTGCTCGCACTGATTATATCATGATGCTAGACGTTGATTTTCATCTTTGTACGGACTTTAGAGAGACTTTAAAAAAACAACCCGAGTTAATGGCTTTACTACGTTTGGGCCAGGCCGCTATTGTAGTACCTGCGTTTGAATATGTGAATGAAGCTGATGGAGAGCTATCTGAGACTTTTCCAACCACAAAAAAGCAGTTGATGGACATTGGAACTAACAAACTTGATATGTTTCATCGTAGTTGGACTCGAGGACATGGTTCAACAGATTACAAAAGATGGTATCAGAGCGATAAGCCTTATAAAGTAACAGGTTATAACTATTCATATGAGCCTTATGTTATATTTAAAAAGGAAGGAACGCCATGGTGTGACGAACGATTTGTAGGCTATGGTGCAAACAAAGCTGCTTGCTTGTTTGAGATTTATCTGGCTGGGATTGATTATTGGGTACTTCCTGGCGATTTTCTAATTCACCAGACGCATCATTACTTGGAGGATGCAAGAGCAAAAGAGGTATACAAATATATATAAATGGAAATATGTCCTTTTTCTAACTGTTTTTGTTTTTTCATCTATATATATATTCTCTCTTTCTTTCTTTTTTTCCAATTAGCGTTCTTATAATAAGAAGTTATACGACTATTACAGAGAAGAAACGTGTCTCCGCTATGCTCGTATGATGATGGATTCTGAAGAATGGGATACACAAAAACCAGCTAATCTAAAAAAGGAATGCAGTAGAATTCGTGGCTTTAACGATGTGATTACAAAGATGGTAAATGAGCAGAAAAACTTTATATAAAACACAATAATATCATTAGTATTTCTATCACTCCTGTGTAAAATAAATAAATAAATAATGGATTTAAAAAAGTAAATAAAAGTGGTATTGACACCTTTAAAAATGTAGCCTGAAAGTGTATTGCGTTTGTTTTTAGGGAGCACGTCTTAACTATTTATTTCAAGAAATTGAAAAAAATTAATGAGAAGGAATGAACAATCGGTTGCATGTATAAAAATAGTGAGTAAGAAAGAGCCACAATGAACACAGGTGTTATCAAATAGGATCAATGAAGTTGTATCAGAGCATAAGTAACTATTATAAAAGATTGAGAAAGAAGTTAGCATATAAACGCTCAAAGTAGTTATAAAATACAAATTTGGCCTTTGTATACTTACGTCGCTAAGTTTGACTATGGTAGAGGATGGCGATAACCGGTCATGAAGTTACCAATTTTTTTAAACAAAACATAGTCTTTTTTTTAAAAAAAAAACGAAAATTTTTATGGTGACCACAGAGTTAGAGTTCACAAAAAGAGGTGTGAAGTTCGGGTAATGAAGGTTATTCTATAAACAAAATAACAGTGAGTAAATAATATAAATATAATAACACTGAGTTAAATACTAACCAGTTTAAACCGACTTGATGTGAAATACAAAAATCGGAGTAATATTGTTTCTTTTTAAATTAAAAATTTATGAGCTTTATGATAAAGTTAAAGTACGCGTCTGTTCTATTTTACTAGATTTGGTATAGATCCAAATATCACTTTCATTATCTTCGTTCTAGGAGGTATAAATAAATACTGTATCTATTGTGAATTATTAGGTTAATTTTCAATACAAATGTTAAATTGATACTCAAATGACTGCTAGTCATGTTTACTTTCGTATATACATAGATATATTGTAATTACTTCAAATGTGTTATGATTTTAGAAGAAATGTTGTTTTAAATTGCTTTTATTTCGATTCAGGAGAGAGAAGGTGTTTTATTAGTATGATGATGCAGGATTGATTACTGTAAAATAATATACAATAAAATAAATAGATCTATTTTTATTCAGATATTCTTTATATGAAAACTACTACAATAAGTATAATAATAATAAAAAGAACCTTTAAGTGTCCTCAATAAAACTCCTGTGACAATGAATAGCGTAAATTTAATTTAATTTTCAACACTATGCTTCTAATCGTTGTGTTGTTAAAAACAAATAACAGATATAAGGTACAGTGGCTCTCCACTAACTTCACAGGTAGATGTATTTTTTTTAAAAAAAAAATCAAAAGTAATGAGGTGCATGTTAAAAGAGGGAAACGTGTTTTTTCCATAATATGCTGCATTCGCGAGGGAGGAGCCAACGGGATGAAACTACCGAGGAACCATTGAAAATATAAATAAGATTTGCCTGTACAATAAAAATAATATTGATTCTATACTTCTGCATATAACTAAGAAATCATTGATACCAACCTACAAAATAGTAGGGAATAAAAAAATAAATTAACTTAATAATTAGAATATCAGTAAAAAAAAAACTAATTACCCTGTCAGAGATAAATAAAACAGGGGAAAATTTTCTAGTAAGATCTATTTAGATAAAAAAAGAGGTATCAACTTAGACTTTTTCTCTGTACTTTAATGTACTAGAAAGTTAATCGGCATTAGAAAAAAAAAGCCTCATAACCTAGTCACAGAAAAATAAAAATAGCTATTACTGTTAGTACTGTACTGTAGAGTATATATTCATGTTCTCCTTCTTTATTTAACTCTAATGAATCAAGTTTCGATCTACTTCTTTTTCCAATTAGAGATATAGAGATATAGCTAATTTTCAAAATAATATATAAAGAAGAGGAATATGTTCATAAAGTATTCTATTATTTGTATGGTAAATGGTAATCACAATAATACTGTATTTCACATGTAATGAAAGTGACTCATTTTTATTGGTATTTCCAGTACTTCCAGTATTTCTAGTACAGAAAAATTATCCAAATAGATGTAGTAAAATTATCTAAAAAGATAATTTACTCTACTTTAATTTTGTATGGTGAAGTGAGTTAATATTTGCTACCTTTATTTTGCTCTGCTAGTTTTTTTTTTATATTATTTTTTCTGGTTCAATGTTTCTCGCCCTGCTTTTTCTAAATAACTTTATTAGAACAAAATTACCGCTGGTCCTTAAAAAGGTAGTGTCCCTAATTAGGGTCTATTTTTAGGGATGACCAACATTATCGCTGGTCTCTAAATTATCCCTAATTATGGATTGATATCAATTTCTGGAAAAGTGCTCCCAATTATTACACGTTTTAGACTAATACACTTTCATTTCTAATTGTATAATATAATACTAACACCACGTTGAGATATATGCAGAATTTATTCAACATTTTGAAACAAGCCTAACTTAAGAACACATAATATGAAAAAACTATATACTGCTTGTTCATATGTGAACAATAATACCATACACCCATCAATGCTCCAAGATTCCATTTTTTTTTAAAAAAAAAAACCTCCCAGTATAAATATCGGAGAGGGGAACTTTTCTTTTTATTTCTGTTTGATTTATTCAATCATTAATCTTTGACTCTTTTAGTCTTACATCATTCAACAGCTTAAAGTAAACGACTCTTATCTTCTTACCGCCATGTAGAGCAAACAGCAAATGTTTTTTAAAGTACGTCTATCAATTTATTTCCACAGCTTTCTTTATATTTTATTTTATTTTATTTTATTCTCAACTCTAGAATAAGAGTGCTTATGCTTACTACTAACTGCCTATCTGAGCCCACTGCCTACGCATAAAAATGATCTAAATAATACGATTTAAAAGTAGCAAGAGTGTCTATTACTTAGTCTTATTGACTATTTTTGATAAAGAGAATATAGAACAATCATCTTCAAATAAATAAAAAAGGAAACTATTTTATGTTTAAACTGTTATATAAGATAATAATAGTTTAAATGGTCTATCAATCTACAATACTCATCTTAATGTCGGTGCTCTAGTAAACCTGTACAATACAGATGTAGATATGAAATCTACTTTGTTGTTAAAAAAAAAAAGTAGACCAAGTTCACACTTCCATCCATTTTGCTGTGAATCAAAATACATAATAAATGGACCCAATGAAGGTTTTTCTGATAATTGAAAATAGTATAGTTGACACCATGACTTTTCGCCTTAATAAAATGTGTTCACTTATATAAATCATAAGGTGGTGGTATTATCATATGACAATGGAAATTTATTATTAATAAGGTACTTGGACATGCACTCTTTTTATTATTATTATTATTATTCATTGGGTTGATGGTATAAAGAGATTAAGCACCCTTTAACCTATTCTCCTTTTCCCATTAACTATTCAACTTTTCTCATTAATTTGAAATTTTTTCTCATTTTCTTGAAAAACACAGTATGAATCAGGACACATAAAGCCTATCAATCGTCTTGAAATATTGTATGATCTTTTTAAAAAATTGACAATTGTTCTTTACACTTAATAATCATTTTTGAACACTGCTTCTTATAACAGATTCAGTGTCATACTTTCTCTTGTATTTTCAAAAGAGTATACCTTCATAGCTCTCCTGTCCGACAATTCATCGACTTTCAATTAACTTATATAATAAATCAAATATAATCAAAAAGGTATTCATGTGCACAATCAATCAACTATAATAATAATAAAGTGGCAATAACATTCGTCACTATTCTATTCATCCGCTCCCCCCGTCAAATAAAAGCATCACTGTTCAATATTGTACATTTTTATGCTGATGCGTTTGAATGATTATATACTTTCAGTTGACTTTTTTATTACAATTATCTTTGGTTTTAGTAAATACAGGTCTTTTATGTGCTGCGGGCGAATTCAACTCTAAGAATGAGATTATCGTAACCGTAGCCATTGATAGCCTGTTGAGCTCTGTCAGCATTTTCACGGTCATGGAATGAAACGAAAGCAAAGCCCTTGCAAAGGTTTGTTTCGCGATCACGGGCCAAGTATACACGAGCAATGCCACCGAAGCGGTTGAAAAGATCGTAAATATCACTATCTGTAACATCTTCTGACAAGTTAGTAACACGTAATGTAGCAGTGTCATCACGCTTCTGATCGCGCATTGATTCGCCACCAGCATTGGCAGCGGCGCCTGACTTGTTACGGAGATGAGGGGGTGTGTATTTAGAAGGACCAGAGCCAGAGCCACCATCTACTGAACCTGAATCGCCAGCGTCTAACTTTACAGCTTCGATAGAATTGGCAATATCTTCCAAAGGCTGCATTGTATCCTTGTAAGGACATTTTGAAGTGAAATGTTCGCCTTTACAAATACGACATGCGATGTTTTTGGCCTTGAGTTGACTCTGAATCTTGCTCTTAGCTTCCTCTTCTGCAACAGTTTCAACATTCTAATTTCAAACATTTTAGTATACATACTGTTAAATAATAATAATAAAAAAAAAGGGGGGGGGAGAATAGTGATTTGTTTTGTTTTTACCTTGCCGGTGTTGGAGCCCAATTTAAGGGGAATATTTTCACCAATGGTTGTAGTAGACATGTCAGGTCCAGGTTTTTTACCCTTTTCCTCACCGAACTTTTCCCACTTCTTGCGTTGGGCGACGGCTTTGTTGACATGTTCAGTAACGAGCTTGGCGCGAATTTTACGAGTAATCTGACAAGATGAAAATAACAATAAGTATACACCTTTTATTTAATCATCTTTATATATATCTTATTATACCTTGACTTTTTTGCCATCTTCGTTATCCCTGAATTCGATAATTACTTTGTTTCCATCTTCATCAGTATAGACTTGGTTCTGGAATGCGTCTGTTGGAATTTATAAAATTGGTTACTATAAAAGTCGAGTAAATATTTATTAAAAATTAATAAAATTACCCTCTTCATCCTCGTACTCATCAGCCCAAGAAGTCTTGGTAGGTGTACTGTTCAAGAAAACATGTTAGTCATTTCCATTATTGTTCGTTATGACTATATAAAAATACATACATAGTATCAATAGCCATTTTAAAAGATGATCAACCCGACGCTTATTTTGTAACTCTCTTTGCTGCCTTTTTTCTTCTTTTTTTTTTTAAAAAAAAAAAGCACCGCAATAAGCCACTTGGGACGTCATCGGCTCCTATTCAAAATGTTTTTTTTTCAATTAAAACCAAGACTTTATGACTTCATTTTCGTTATATTTTAAGCATCAAACTCGTTGTATTATTTATGTGTAAATCAGATTTGGATCCTAGAGAGATAAACTTCTTCATTATTAACTAATACTGTTTATTTCAAGAAATTGAGAAAAAAATTCAGATTATTGAAAAAAATTCAAATTATTTTGAGAAATAAAAAATAGCTAATGAGAAAGAGTGATAAAATCATTTAGAAGAGCAGAGGATCAAGAAAAAAAGGGGAACAATTGGTTGCATGTATAAACGTAGCGAGTAAGAAAGAGCCACACTGAACACAGGTATTATCAAATAGGATCAATGAAGTTGTATCAGAACATAAATAAATATTATAAAAGATTGAGAAAGAAGTTAGCATATGAACGTTCAAAGTGATTATCAAATCTAAATTTGGCTTATGTATACCTATGTCGCTAGGTTCGACTATGGGAGAAGACGGTGATAACCAGTCATGAAGTTACCAAACTTTTTTTATAAAACATATAGTCATATTTTTTAAAAAACAAAAACAAAACAAAACGTGAAGTTTTATAGTGGACACAGAGTCAGAAGCAGACAAAACAGAAGGAGATTCGAATTCACAAGTTGAAGCATTTAATCACACTTTAAGAGTCTTATTTTGACGCATGTTTTTCTATGCTTTACTATACATAACGAGCTACTTCGTTTATTTTTCTTCTCTATTATAAATTTCACGGCTCTCTTGCGTATTGTTTTCACTATTATTTATGTATTTTGCCCACTTATGCTGTTTTGAGCAAACATAGAAGTATCAATTCAAATGATCTATAATAATAATCACAGCGAGATTTCCCATTAAACCTTTTTTCTTACTCCTGGTGATTTTCTCAATAATTTGAAATTTTTTCTCGTTTTCTTGAAAAATACAGTCTGAACTCTGGCGTTCTATCTTCAACAGAATTTAATAAGTCTGTATTCAGTGGTTCTTTTTCTCCATTGACTGAAAACAACTTACCCAGGCTCTTTTTATCCAATAATTATAATTTATCAAGAGTATTAAGACTGCTAATATATCATAATGAAGTAGTTGGACAAGTATAATCAGGAACATTCTATCTAAGAAATAGCAAAAGACCAGAATGGACTCTGTAATACACTCTTTATTGTAATAAAATCAATATCACGGCCAAAGACTATGTATACTTCTTTTTATCAATGTAAATGGAAGCTAATACTACCTGGAAAATAACTATTCTTATAAATATTACACTTCTACACAATTGCATGATATACAAGAAATCAAGCATATTTTTTTTTAGAAAAAAAAATGGATCTCAGCACAAGTCACTGGCAATCCTGGGGTTGGAGGGGAAGAAGGGGAAAAAAAAAAAAGGGTTGTTTAGCTTTAGCTTATTTTTATTATTTTTATTATTATTAAAAATGAATTCCCTTTTGCTTTTGCATCAGAGAAATTCCATTGGCATTCTAAGAACGCTAGCTTGTCGTTCTCAGTTGGCCCCTTCTTTTGGTTACTTCAAACGCTGGAATTCGAAAAGTACAACAGAAGTTAGTTTAGATAAATAAAATAACATGATCTTGTTTTTTTTTTGACATTTTGTATAAATAGAAACTAAAAGCGGCCGATCCAGCCAAAATCATTGATTTACCTTCATTTCCAACCGAAAACATTCGTAATTTCAGCATTATTGCACACATTGGTAAGAAAATCGAGAACCGAATTGTGGCCTTTATATAATATTTTACTTTTTTTTAAAATTTAATTTACACTTTACAAATGTAGATCATGGTAAAAGTACCCTAGCAGATCGGTAATAAGTCAACAAACGCTTAAAAGAATGAGAGAGAATAAGAGAAAGAGGAAGAAGTGCTTATATATATAAAATATTAGTTTATTAGAGTTAACAAAGACGATATCTGCCACTGGATCGAATAAACAAGTTTTGGATAAATTAAAAGTAGAACGAGAAAGAGGAATTACAGTTAAAGCACAGGTAAATTTACTGTTAAGGAAGAAGCAAGAAGAAGAAAAAAGGCAAAAAAAAAAAAAGGAATTGGTTTTTAAAAGATATAATAAGTTAGACTGTTTCCATGTTTTATAATTATAAAGGAAAAGACTATTTATTGAATTTAATTGATACGCCTGTAAGTTCATCAAATATTAAATAAAAGAAAAAAGGAGATATAGTAGTTAAAATATCACGATTATAAAGGGACATGTTGATTTTAGTTATGAAGTATCTCGCTCACTGGCAGCCTGCCAAGGAACGATACTATTGGTTGATGCTGCACAAGGTATTCAAGCACAAACAGTAGCCAATTTTTACTTAGCATTTGGCGAGGGACTAGATATTATACCCATTTTGAATAAAGTAAGAGGAAAAAAACCCCCCAACCCCCAGCTTATAAATCACACTACCTGTATATATTAACAATGACTTAGATTGATTTACCTGGTGCTGAACCTGAAAGAGTAAAACAGCAAATTGAAAGTGCTTTTGAATTAGATACAGACTCGATATTACAAGTAATACTATTTTAACTTGGCTACTAAATATGTATATGTCTAATCTTGATTATATATATAGATTTCTGCAAAGTCAGGTATCAATATTGATCAGGTGTTACCTAATGTTATTGAAAAGATACCTCCTCCTGTTGCATATAAAGATAAGCCATTTAGAGCATTACTATTCGATTCGTGGTATGATAAATATGTAGGAGTGGTATGTATGTTGGGAATAAAAGATGGCGTACTATTAAAAGGTAATAGATATTATCTCTTTCATCCCTTGTCTATTTTACAATTTGCATAATATAATTATACACTTTATTAAAAATAAAAATAGGTGACAAGGTAATATCTGCATATTCAGGTACAAAATATGATATCACCGAAGTAAGTGTTTGTTGTTATTTTGTTACTACTATTATATTTATTGTTTTATTTATATATGTAAAAGGTGGGTATCATGCATCCCGAACAAGTTCCTACAGGCTATTTGTAAGTTGATCAAATTTAGTAATATGTAATACTTTTAATAAAACAATCCTTTTATTTTTTAGACATGCAGGTCAAGTGGGTTATATTGTATGTGGCATGAAGAGTGCATCAGAAGCACATATCGGTGATACTTTTCATCATCTTGGACAAACAGTAGAAATTTTACCTGGTTTCCAACCTGCTCAATCGATGGTAAATGAGAAGAGAGAGAGAGAGAGAGAAGAGATTTTTAAAACAAGTATTAGGTTTTTGCTGGTGTATTTCCAGTCGATACAAATGATTTCCGTAAACTAGATGATAATATTAAAAAATTGACATTAAATGATGCTAGTGTCAGTGTACACAAGGAAACAAGGTAAAAGATATTTACAACAATAAGTGATAAAAACAAAAAAAAGTAATGTGTATTTGAAAAAAGTCATGCTCTTGGACAAGGCTGGCGTCTAGGTTTTTTGGGAACGCTACATATGGATGTATTTAGACAGCGTTTAGAAAATGTAAGTATATAAAAAATATATATTAACGTAAAGCTTCCAAAAAAAAAAAAAAAAAAAAAA
>VCJA01002617.1:7791-27353 GCA_024139275.1 Backusella macrospora
TATCTGATGTTCTCCAGCTTTTAAAAGAAAAATTATCTGAATTACCTACTGAAGAGCCTGTTGGAAGTGAAGATATTTATGGTCAAGATATTGCTTTGACTTTCTATATTGATGATTTCCAATGGTCAAATGGTTTGTCATTTATCTGGTTTTTTTTATTATTATTTATTTCGTTTTATTTATTTATTTATTTTATATGTAAAATATAGGTGGTCCTGAAGGCTGTTCCCAGGGTTCTTCTGCTGTACAGGCAACAGAAGATCAAAAAGAAACATTCAAGAGCCTTATTGAGATTGTTAAAGGACTTGGTCAACAATATGCTACTGCTGCTCAGTAGAGCCTTGTTCTTCTCTCTCAGCCGCTTCTCTAAGTCTTGCTAAGCGCTCTCTATTACGTTTTAATAAAATACGATTCACATTGTTTCTTTCAATTTCTGTCATTTCATGCCAGTTGTTAATTCTACTAATTGTGCCATTTTCGTTAATCACTAAAGTTATGAATAAAGTAATTTAGTGAAATTGTTTTTCTATTTCGATTTGGTGATTTTGATCTTTTCTTCTTTATCCGATCAAGATCAAATTCGTCTTACCTACAGGTCCTAATTCCTTCATTTTATAAGTATCATTAACGTCCATAGTCACAGAAGCCTCTGCTGTAGAAGGAAGAGCGAGGAATGTTTGCTTGGTTGAAGAAGACATGGGATTGTATCTGAAGTGAGTTTTAGGAAGAGAGTAAGTCTTAAAGAAACGAAGCATGTCGAAACAAAAAGAGAAAACAAAAAACAAAAAAAAAGTCCGGTAAAGATAAAATAATTTTGTCTGGTAATTTCCAGCAAATTCTTATATTCACAGGGCTACTTGATATTATAGTTATTCTAAACGACATTTCCTTGTTATTGGAAATATATGTATGTAGAATAAGCATTATTATCTTTAAGTTTACTATAAAGAATTCGCGAGTATAGAAAACATCTTGTTTGTCTATAAAATAACTCTCAGCACCATCAACTCTCTATTTTTTTTTCTTACCAGACTCAAAAAAATATCTGTCTGGCTCTCCTGTTTTCTTTTTATTTTCGAGTCACAGTGCTTAATTTTATGAGTAAAAAAGAAATACCTTGAGTTTTTTCCCTATCAGACTCAAAATGATTACTTTAAGATATTAACGAATAGCATCCAATGAAGCCATATTTTTTTTCAATTAAGTAAGCTAGATCGCATAAATATCTCATCCTAGACCAAATAATAAGTATAAATAAAAGAGTTAAAAGATATACATATAGCTTATATTTTAAAAATATAACACGTTGATTATTACATGGAAATATAATAAAATCATATATTTGGTCTACACTTCCTAAGAATTTTATTACTATTTAGCCAAATTTCTCTACAAATGTCTCCCAAACAATTACGTACCACTGTTGACGATGAAGACCTTCAAAGAATTCTTGATAGAAGCACAGAGAGACACCACAAAACTCAGTTAACTATTTTAGAAAATGAAGAAACTCTTCCTCAAACTACTATTAAAGAATACAGAGCTAAACAAAAGGAATTCAAGGTAATATAAATACATTCAATTTCAAAAAAAAAAACTGAAATAAATTCTAATTTCCATTTAATGAAAGGAATGGTGCTACGTTAACCAAGATATTTTAAATGATAAAAAACTCCACCACTTTATGAAAGAAATTGTTCTCAAATGTGGAAGAAAGCTAAGAAAGAACAAAAATGACTCTGCCATTCCACTTGGTAAATAATCTGTTTAATGTATGATAAAGCCAAGAAGAACAATAGCCCAGAGTATTATATCTACAATTATATTGTAATCATGATAGTACAATTATAATAGCATAAGTGTAATATAAAAGTGGTATACATGTTCGTATATATCAGAATGAAATTCCCATCACACGACAAATATCACAATTCAACTCAAAAAAAAAAAAAAGAAGAAGTAAATGCTTCATTTCATGATTTCATTGGGGGATCAAAAATGATGATGACATACTTTTTGATGCTATACTGTAGTAATCTATTATTAGTTTTTAGAAAAGTAACACGACTGTAAGTCTGTTGATAATCAAGTTGACTATTCCATTAAAAAGATAAACAAATAATTAATAATAATAGAAGTGAATATTATTTAAATACGGGTTATGGCAGTGATCTTGCGTCTGTAGCTGCTAGTATTACAGTGAAGGTTATAAACTGATTCGATTCAATGGATATTATTATGTAATAACACTTATATCGCGTGCTTTATTTAGTCATTTCATAACCTACTAATTTTAGAGAGTGTCTTTACCCCTTATTATGTGGTATCAAATACCACAATAACTATTTTAAACTAACTAGTCAAATAAATGAATACTGAATGGGAAATACACTCTCATTATCGTGGTCTCGAAGCATTTCGTTTAGTACGTTTTCTTTAATTACGTGACATAAAATAAAATATACCTATAATATGAGTAGAGAGCGATATATCCTGCAAACATTTTCTACTTTAAAAACGGTTTTGCCATTCTGCACCCTGAACTCTAAATGTACCCTTCGCCAACTCTATATCTCACCTTGCATACATGAAATGTTTATTTTCTCTTTTATATCTCCATCTTCAAAGTAAGATTTTTTACACATAATGTCACCCAAGCTACATTTTAGTATATTTTTTTTCATTAAGGAGTAGTTTGCTAATTACAACTCAGAGATTAGTAAATATTATGATGCTAGGTTTAAAAAATTGGATGTTGTTAATGCCAGCTCTTATCGAATAGTGGAGATTGAGATGATGCTCGCAGAGGTGAATTTTCCATTCCTTCACCATGCCAAGTATTCTTACAACAAAGAAATTGCGATGATATTGCCTTCAAGTTCCTACACTAAAAATGTCAATACCTCGGATCGTTCGGTATACTTTAAAGAAAAGATATAGGTGTACCTCTCCACTAGGAAAGGTATCCTTGCTTTTCATATGAGTGTTACCAAAGTCTTTAAGTATCCTCATATTTGATTCAATAGTAACTATTATAGCATATCCAAAATTAAGCTGAACGATCAATCTCTTTCTTCTTTTATTAATAAAAATTCTCTTTAAAAAATAAGCTTTGGATTTTTTTCTCCAAAGATCCCCACTATTGTTAACTTTTTGAAGATGCCTACTAAGAAAAATAGGAATTCAATATTTCTGGCACCTAAAGAAACAGTACTATTATTATTATTATTATTATCAGTTATAATGGTAGTATGTATTACTTGTGTTAAACTACAAAGGCTGTCTTTATCTTTCAGGTGTTAGGTATTTTCATTTGGCATTTTTCTAATTGAAAAAAAAAAAAAATTGAGAATGGAAGCTGAGACTCGAATAATTCAAATTCTTCTACGAGAAAAATAAAAGTCATAAAACCCACTACTACAAAGTCACCTCGAAATAAATGAAATATAATCTAGCATCCTGTAGATTTATTTAATATACAAAGTATATTGTAAGTAACAACTTTTCAACAGCTCTTGCATGTACCGCTTGACGATACATATTGTAGTATTAATGGGAACTTTACTCAGCAATAATAATAATAATAATAATAATAATATGGAATGAGTCTCGTATTAAACTCTTCATTAAAATAGAGAGAGAGAGAGATCCCATCATCAATATATCCGATAATAAAATAGTAACACTGAGATATAAATATATGTAACTTGATCGGAGAAGAACTGTTTCAAGTAACAGTGATATGGTAAATACCACACATATTTTTTATTTTCAGTCGAAACTACATGCTTATAATATACTATAATAATGTATTGTAATATAGATTTAAAAAACCCTGTTTTGTCATCTTAAGCTTATTTTCATTGCCCAATTGTTCGTCCATAGTGAATTGGTAGTTTCATTTGAAAATAATGAGTCCAGCTTATTTTATCATACATGAAAACCAAACCCTTGAACCAACAACAACAAAAAAATGCCACAGTCGTATCCAGTTGAAAATGACAACTGATATTTAAATTATTCAGACTCTATTGCAAGAAAAATAAAATCCATGAAATTCTACATTACTAGATTTCTTCGAATCAAGTACAATATAGTTCAGCAGCCGACAGATTTTCGAATTTTACGGGTAAATAATTTCCAACGATTTTTTTTTCTAATCTCAAAGAACTCTCGCCCTGTTTACATTTAAATAGATGCATATTCAAGTAGATTCCATAAACCTTCTAGTGACCTCATTGCCGGAATAGGTTCTTAGTGGTAGTGATAGACTTAAAAACGATCCAATAAAATGACACCTTGATATAATTAAACAATCAGGGCGATATCACCAGATTTGAATCTGTTGTTGTTGTCTTTCTTTTTTTTCTTTTTTTCTTTTTTCTTGATTTTGTTTTAAGGATAGTTATATCATGAATCAAAGACTGTGAATTATAGTCTGATATATATATTATCATTATATCAAACACATTTAATTATTCATTCTTAGTATTATTTAATTCATTTATGAACCACCACACATTTCAATGGTATATCAACCCAGAAATTATTATATAGTTTAAGAATAATAATACCCTACTTCCATAATAATAAAGCAAGCGCTCAGAATTTTCTAACCTTATATCGAATTAGCTTTAAATTCGAGCACTCCTATATCGAGCGCCTACTGTATTCATACTTTCTCCTTTATAACTCAGTCTTTGGTTTTTTAAGTGGTGCTTTTTATAGTTTGATATTTTCCAAAAATCTGGAGAAGCTGTTTGAATATTTTTTTTAATATACTGCATATATGGTGCTCTTGCAGTACTCTCAAATTAAAACTCAAAAATAGCGCCACTGAAACATTGCCCTGATTTAGATATTCGCACAAAAGACGTACAGTACTCTTGGATAAAAAATAATTGCTCAAGATATCTTTCTAATCATCTTTATATGCTTAGTTTATATAGTTTCACAAAAAAAAACTATTTTTCTTCCATCAAAACATAAGCACTGTATGATTCATTCTCAAACCAAACATTATTTCTGGTAAATAGAAGTCAATAACTTTTTAAACATAGCAACAAAAGTAGACAGTTACATGTACACTTAGAGCATCTCCAACGGAGTCACCAAAACGCTCGCATCCCGCAATTATTTTGCCGAAATATAAAAAATTCATTCCAACGGAGTCGCCTAAATACTTGCAGATTTGCCGAGTATTTGACGACAGCTGGCATTCTCGATTTTTCTATATATATTTTTACACTAGCCACTCTGGCGCCTTCGGCACTCCCTTAACCTTACCCACCCCATGCTACCCTATCCTAATACCTAACTTTAATTTTAAATCTCATTTGAACACACAAAGCTAAAAGTTAGTTGGAGAAATTAAGCTATATAACAGCGGCCTATATCACGTGAATATCATGTTGCTATATTTATTTGTTTTTTTCATTTTTCAGTATATCTATAACCAGTTTCAGTATATATTAAGATGCTGATGATGGTGATGGTGATGATAAATCCTTCATGGAATGAAATTAAAAGTCAGATTTGGCGACTCCATTGGAGAGGGTCACATACTTGCTGTTTGCAACCACAAAAAATAGGCAAATTTACGACTCCGTTGGAAATGCTCTTGGTCCATAAAAATTTAATTTGTTCAGTTTTGCCGATTTTCATAGAATAACTGTGCACTAATTTGTAACATCCAAAACCAAATCGTATATTTGGAAACTCAAAATCCGCGAAATCCAACTTTCGGAGTGTAAATATAATCGAGATAGCCCTTTAAAGGAAACATGAATTATAATTTCCTTCCAAAACGTGCTATTGTCAAAAAAGAAAGAAAGAATATCAAATAATGAATATACCACTTCAAAAAAGACCCCAGTTACAGCATTACCATTGCATATATATCTATACTCGTAATAATTTCAATAAAAAGTGGCTGATTTAAATCATAAAGACGTAAACTTAAAGAGCAGAAACACTCCCCTCTCTTTAGCCTTTGGCCATGCAAACTAAGAGAACCGATCATCTTGAAACAGATTAGGCCATTAAATTTATTTCTCTTGCCAGTCACACATTTATCCGTAAAAAAAAGCTTAAAAAAGACACTGGGAAATCAGTTGACTTTATTTATAACATATAAAAAGACTAATTTTTGTTTTTCGTTCTATCCTTTTGTTTTTCGAGTTTTAATTTTTTTTTAAAAAAAGAAAAAATAGACCATATAACTTGTAAATAATTTCTATATAACATTTTTAAAATGAACCCACCTCCTCCTTTTCGGATTATCAGACCAAGTAAAGCCAGTATAAAGTATGAAATGAGTAAGCTCTCCTCCAAGATGTCAATAAATAACATAGCATCTAAATTTACCCAACAATATTAACTAGCTGTTATTCAGAATCCTGATCGCGCAAGATGCTGTGGTTTTGGAGATAAAGACAAAAGACCAATAGATCCACCAGTCATTGTTCAACTACGAGCATTTGATAACAGTGAAGAAATTAGTATTAGGTGGGGATGAAGATAGTTTTTTTTTTAAAAAAAAAAAAAGAGAGAAAGAGAGAGACAGAGAGAAAGAAAAGAGAAAACCAATTATAAACCTTTCACTTACAACTTTTATATTCTACCAAAACCTCTTTTATTATTAGTGCAGAGGACTATATGTTGTTCACGATGCAATGCGATTTATACTCTGGAGACGCTAAAGAACCTAGAAGCCTTGTTTATCCTCCAGGGACTACAAGTTTTCCCCTTGAAAAAGATGAAAAAGTAATTGACATGGATAGCAGTAAAAGCGTGAGAAACCTGGTCGGTTCAGTGGTTTCCAGTGCAAATGAACTAAAGGATTTAAATGAAAGAACAGGGATATTTTTCATATTTAACGATCTATCTGTTAGAACAGAAGGTGTATTTACTTTACGGTTTTTATTCAGCGACTTAGGTTCAGGGTACAACAAAATAATGTTTCATACTATTGTTTTTGTTATAATTTATCTAATATTTATATTCAAAACAGTGAACCATTATCTATGAGTACCTACATACAAAGTGAATGCTTTTCAGAACCGTTTACAGTCTATAGTGCAAAAAAAGTAAGCAAAGTCCAACATGTGTTGCGTTTCTTTTTAAAGAATAGAAAAAGAAAACACTAAAACACTAAAACTAAATACACCCTTTTTTTATATTTATAATTTATCAAGTTCATCGGAATGTCAGGTATTTTCTATAAATGAAAACGAAAAAAAGTTACATCCAACAGAAGATAACAATTTTTTAATAGATACAACTGAAATCACAAAAAAATTTGCTGAACAAGGAGCCAAGATTCTAACACGTAGACAAAAAGGTCGACTTCTGGATTAATTTAGATTAAAGTTTAATTATCAAGTTTAATTATCATCTTACAATATGAATTATTTAATTAATAATAACAATCAAGCGCTTCCGAGAAACTAGTCTTTTTACCATCCTCCACAATATATATATTCTGTATAAAAGTCAAATATAAACTCCATTGAAACGTATTAGTATCTTTGTGGAGTTAAGAAATTTATTGGGGTAAAGTATAATTTTAATAAATATGTAGTGTTAAACGGAAGAATATGTACATGTTTCCGGGATTTAAAACCTTCAACATCTTAATGGCAGAAAGAAAAGAAAAAAAGCTAATTTTATTTAAGATATATTTCTTGTAAAAATAAATCAACGCAAAAGATAGTTACAATGTTTTATTCTATATATTTAAATTAAGCATGAAAAGCGGGATTGTTAAAAAAAGGAAAGTTGAAAGAAAAAGAAGAATATGGAAGAAGTAAAACGTCATTCTGACGATAACGTTTTGGAATAATAATATAAAGATATTGGCGTTTTCAGAAAAATAAATGTCAAAAATCAATGGCAGAAATTGAATCTTCTCGTCATTTTAGTTAAAAGCAGTTGTCCGAGTCGGCAAACTAGTGCTGGCGTAAAAAATATACTTAATTGGTGCTAACTAGAAATAAATTGAAATGACGATTTTTTTTTTATGAAGATGGACATGACAACCTTTTTAATGAACAAAGGGGAAAGGTTTACGATCCGATGGAAGATGTTCTGACAGAAGTCAACGATCCTAATGTAGTTCTTGAAACAATTACGAGTCATCAAACATACTTACTGGCTAAGCACCAGGAGAAAACCATGGAAGAACCTTCTAATAAAAATGAGATAAGGGTTGGAAAATCAATACCAGATAAAATATACAACACTTATAGTGACTTTACGAGAGAGTCATTTATTGATCGTATGCTTGAAAAACTCCAAGAGGGTGGACTGTTGGCTAAAGTTGCAAAGGACTTAAATATTAATTACCGTACGGCACTAAGGTAGTGGGTGGCATCATTACGAAAAAACAGAAAAAAACCGTATAAAAAATCGGAAGAGAACACGGGCACTAAAAGCTCGTCTACTACTAAGCACAACGATTACATACAAGAGTTGTTGGATAATGATCCTCAGCTGTATTCGGATGATATCTAAGTCACAACTGAATAATCATTTATGAAATACAATGCTCATCACTATAAAAAAAACCCAATATTTGAACCTGAAATAAGGAACTTGCCCAGAAATATGCAGACAAAATTTGAATGGTTTATGAAGTGGAAGGACTCTGATTTAGATCATACAAAAAATTGTGCTTTCATAGATGAGACTGGCTTCCATATTAATATGAGGAATAATTGGGCTAGATCAAAAAAGAATAGTTCTGCCGTAGTAAAGCAACCAAAAACTAGAGCGAAACCCCATTCTATTATTGGTGACATCCACTCATATAATGTTATTCAAGTTGTGATGAGAAAACCTCCACTGAAAAAAGAAAAGAAAAGAACCGTGGATAAAGTTAGCGAAGAAGATCCAAAATTTGATGAAGATTCTATGGGCAATAGGCCAGCAGCAAAAGGCACAGTCACTGCCCATTCTGTTAAATACATCAATGAGCTTCTTGAAATAATGGACCTCGATGAAAATTTAAAGAGAAGTTATATTGTGATGGGTAACGCTTATATCCATAAACCCAAGCCAATGATACGAAAAATTGAAAGTAGAGGCTATAAAGTAATGCATCTATCTCTGTACTCGCCTGAATTGAACCCAATCGAACAGTTTTGAGCAATTGTCAAGGGAAAAATGAAGCGTGATCGGTTATTAAACGAAGAAAATCTATCTAGCATGATTGCTGATTATTGTAATGATGTACTCATCAGCGATCTTCATGACTTCTGTAATCACTCTAAACGCCAAAAAATTAAATGCTATAACAAAACACCATTCTAAGACATATTTCTTTTAAATAAATGTCTATTTTTAAAATGACAAGTTTACTCTAGTTCTAGTCTGCCGGCTCGGACAATTACTTTTAACCAAAATGACGAGAAGGTTTGACTTTCTGATATTTATTTTTCTGAAAACGCCAATATCTATAGGCTTGACTGTAATAAAGGCTCGTACACAACCAGGCAAAACATTCTTTAGTTTAAAATAATATATTTCCATCTATAAAGCTAGTATATCTTGTAGTGTAACTTTCAACGATCGATCATCGTTTAGCGCCAAAAGTACGATTTGTTTTTTTTTGTAAAACAAATCTGTAACATTCGTAATGAAGTGATTTACCCTAATAATTTTGGAGTAAATATGCTATCCTGTCAAAGTTAACCAAGTTTGCTACCTTTGAGTTATTCGTGCTCACTATCATTGCTATGTTAAATGTTATAACTACTATTATACATATTTACAAGCTGGTTTTCTTATTTACCACGTCTAATATCAGTAATAAAACACCATAACAAAAGAAAAGAAACTTATCCCCACCACCTCTTAATAAACGTCAGATATAAAACTTCCTTTAGCTAGGTTGTTTCTTCTTGGAATATTTTTCAAATGCTCTATCGACTAATTTTGATTAATGAAATAGAATTTATGAAATTCATGGAAAAAATTAAGCATTTGTAAATGATAACCTTCCTCCTCGTCTTTTTCATTTTTTTTTTTTATATAATTCTTCATGTTAATTTATATCAAGAACGTCTTTGAACAGAAACAAGAGTAAATATTTGTTTAATACATATTTTACACGCTTGAAATAATTTTAATTGGTGCTATATACTTTGACATAAATCACCAGCTGGCTAACTGAATAAGGCTTTGGTATTAATTGCTACTATTATCATCTACTGATGACCCAGATCACAAAGAAAACATATATCGATTGTTCATAAAAAAAGTTTTAGTTTAACACTCAGTCGATTCAGTGTCAGTAATAACAACAAAAGTACTTATGTTCCAATAGCTTACACAACTAAACTTAATAATAAACAGTCGCCACCCTTTCTTTGTTTTGATAATAATAAAAAAAGTCTCAGCCGCCTCAAAATAGGCTGGTTCAAGTAGTAGATCTCACTCGATGTAATTTCGAACTTAGACCTCCAAAAGAGGGAGAATGTCTCGTATATGTATGGCAAAGTTAATGTCAGACTCGAGCCAAATAATAAAATAGGATAGCTATTTTTGTCCTTAATTTAAAATAGTCTTTTATGAGGTGGCATTAAATAAATTAATAGCACACATACGCTAGGAAATGCAGCAGATTTTTTGCGGGATTTGAGACTATGGGTCAATAGGCCTTCTCAATTTCAAAAAAATCTGCCGCAATCCTGTCACATTTCCTAGGGTGACATATATACGTCAAATAATAACGAAAAAAAAACATATAAAAAGCGTACAAAAAAATAAAAAATACAACAAGAATAAATATTTACATTATAGTGGCATTAAAGGAACAACTTATCCTCACATATTCACATGCTCTTTACAGGAAAAGGTTCAAATAACTAAAATCAAGAAGAGTTTCTGATATTCCTAGAATTTTATAAATTTAGAAATACGTACCAAAGATAATGTATTTATACTCCAAGAAAAAAAAAATACATGCACGTATAAAAAATAAAGTTATTTTGGCCAGAAAACTGATAGAAATAAATTAACGGCTAAGAAACTGAAGGCAAGATATAATGATGCACTGTTGCTAATAGTGTTATTGGTAGATCTGGAAAGAAAATAAAACTGAATATTACTTTGGCTGAATTTGCCCTTGTTAGATATAACTGCAATTTAGTTAAGGCATTAGTAATATTACTCAATATAGCTGAACATACGAGAACTATCATTTAATAACCGTATACACATATACATCTATACAAATATATATACTATATGTTTAGTCCGTTTTTCCACTTTATGTTTCATAGTTGAGTTTATTAAGAACTGAAAAAACAGCTACAGGATTATTTAAAAATAATATAGGTATATACTTTATAACGTTTTTTTTTTTTTCGGATAATAAAAATATTAACATATTTCTTCTAGTGCGCAGCAGAAACACAAGGCCAGAAGACTGAATATATATCACATGGTTGACGTTAGGTTTTAAAATAACAGCACTTGTATCACAAATATTTTACAGATTACTTACCATCCCCAACAGCATGAGTGATCATCTTGTCTAGGTTGTTCTTGCTGAATTATAATAGGCTGAGGAGCAGGTCTAAGGGAAAGAATTAGATATCTTCATGTATATATGAAACTTAACTCTACACTTGTACTTACGAAGGCTGGTAATATCCTCCCTGCTGTTGTGGAGGGTAATAACCTGCTTGTGGAGGAGGAGCATAGTATTGACCTGCTTGTCCACCTTGTTGACCGTAAGGATATGGCGATGACATTTGAATTTATATGGAAAAGAAGATGGAAGATGAAAGGTAAAAAATAAAATGTAAAAGAAAAACAGAAAAAGTGAGTGAGAAAGTAACTCGGATTGACAGACCTCAAATGCACACTGGCCTAAATTTATACTTTTTTTTAAAAACCGTGTAATTCAAAAAAAGAAATCGAAGTCTATAAAAAAAAATCTTGGCTAAGGTAAACAAATATCTCTTTTTGTATTTCAGCCACAATTTCAAATATATCCTGTTCTCCTTTTCGTTTTGCTATATAGATACAAGACTACGTACTCTGATATCTGACAAATAGATATAATAGTTGGATGTATATATGTATTTTCTATAGCACGTTAGTAACTGTGCATAAATACTTGAGTATGTATGCAATTCATATGTAGTGAAAATATAAATGAGCCATATGAGTGTGTATCTTGTTCAATTTCTTTTAAAAGAGAACAAGACTTAAGTAAAATAATTAAATTAAAGATATACGCAGAATAACACCCCGTATTTTCTTTATTTTTATTTTCATTTATCTCGGGATCTTTTGAACATCCATCTTGATATATTTATAATCCTATTTTCTAGATCATTGTGGTAATTCTCGATACAGGTACCATATTTTTGGTTAATAACATCATACCTCCCAGCTTATGCTTATTATGCTTATTATATTGCTATACTGTATCTTTTATTAGAATAAAGAAAAAAATACTACTAACAATAACATCTATCACTTTGATATATATACATATATGTGCGACTCATTTTAGATAAAATATGCACTCATTACGATTTATACTTGGTCAATATATATATATATATATATATATAAGAAGAATATACAGAGTCTGGATTCAGTAAAAAAAGCTACCATCAATCTATTTATCGCAATAGTGTTACTTTGTGATACAGATTGTCAGGTACCACTCAGAAGACGTTAGTTTGGTCGACTTTGAAAAAGACCAACATCAAGAAAAAAGGTAGAATAACAAATGCAATTTCAAAGTCGTATGCTCGAGGAAATTATGTACAGCCCACTGCATCCACATACATAAGTATAATAAACGCTACCTCGATTATTGTACCTACATTAAAAGTGTTGTGCTTCCTTAAATGATAAACGTTTTTTTTTTTTTACTAAAAGCAAAAGCAACAAACAAACCATATTCAACCTTTCTCATAGTTTTTTTTTTTTTTTGTAAGATAAAAATAAAATCATAAATAATTGTGAAGTATTACACTCTTTCGGTCTGTATATTCATTTTTAAATGTAATACGCTTTGCGTGTACTTGTTAGACATAGCCTAAACTTATTAGAGTTTTGGTGTTAGGCTTTATTATTCATTTAATTACTTCATCATTCTCTTTATGTACATTTCACAAAATGTGACTTTAGTGCTGGTCAATCACTTTCTCGAAAAGATATATTCTATATCGTCTATTATTACTAAAACCTTCAGGAATTCCGGTAGTTATTTCTTTATATCATGAGATTTATTCAGGACCTATTCATATGATCTATTTTAAAATAGTCTTTATGTAACCTTTACGTAAGCACTCACCATATTTATGCCTTTAATAACAATAGCTAAAGAGGACCTTTAAGAGACATAATCATATATATACATGGGTACATTAGTATTTAAACTCTAAAAAATACCCTTTGTTTTGAAAAATTACAGCTCTTTCTTCAACAAATAATAGCTACTACTCTTTTTGGCTCAGTGTGTACATTCATTATCCATATGTAGAAAACTACCATTGGATATAAATACTTGGTGATTTATAAATTGGATATATACTATATAGTATTTTCCATAAATGATATTATTTTTCATATATATATATATTGTTCAAGTCGTACGGGATAATAATCAATCGCCTTTTATCATTTAGCGGAGCATCAGTATCCGATAACCTTAACGCCACGTATTCGATCTAACAAATGGGCTCAGCCAGTTGATCTAAGTCTATCTAAATTTGCAAGGTGCAAAATCAGATTTTTATAAGCCACTTTATGATAAGTATGACATTGTTATGAATACAACCTCTTATAAGTATTTTCATATCCAATAAAAAATAAAAACAAACCTTTGACTTCATATGGCTATTCTTTGGTGCTTATCGTCCAGAATTGTCTCAAAATGCTTCGATTGACAAAAATTAAGTCTGGAACTTAATGGATCAGAAATCATTAAATCAAATGGAATAATTGATATTTTTCCAACGAGTTCTTATTTTATAAACACTGCAGATGTTTTTAAAGAAGTATAGAGTTGTATATTTCTTTCTTTTTTTTTAACTCTTCTTTGTAAACAAGTATAGAAAAAAAAGTATAAAAGAAAAATGCTGGTTCTTCGGATCTGGTTATGCATTTAATTTATTTATTGCTTCAGCACATCCCGATACCTGAATCCATTGTTAACTCTTTATTGTATAATTAAAAGCATTTTTCAAATCATCCACCAATACCTCTGATAAATATCGTAAAGATCTTCTATATACCACATCTTCTACGCTTTTATCTATCTTCTTCACAAAAAGTCTGTTCCCAATTTAGAACTTATTCCTGGGCAGCTGCTCTTAGAGATCATTACTTGCATGTTTCTGTATATTTCATATTATAAAAAAATCCCCAAAATGGGTAAGAGAAAATGAAAAAGAAAGTTCGATAAGTGAAGAAACCAAGCGGATAGCCAATAAAATAAACAAGCCTTTGAGCATTCCCACCAGTTTGCTAAATTTATATTTTATATTTAATTACCGCCTAAGGGACTTTCTATTTTAGCGAATGGTAAAATGCGAACCATCGCCAATTTAACGATTACCATTTTTGGAAAAAACACGTAAAGAAGATGTGAAAATAGAAGGAGAAAAATAGAAAATAGTAGCAACTCCACATATTTTTCATTTTTCATTTAGCTAACAACTGCTGGACGATCATTTTGTGATTTATCGCTAAACTGTAAACCGGGATTTCAATTATAAAATATAAAATAAATTTAGCAAACTGTTGGGAATGCTCTTACTCTAATAGTCGAGTCTATGTGGAGGTTTAAAACACTATTTATTTAACTGATGTATTTTCGCTGGTCCGTCAGAAATATACTTATATTTCTAATGTCTAATGCACTTACGTAGAAAAGCATTAAGTTATATGTGTTTATATAAAAAAATTTTAAAAAAACTAAATATTATTGAATTTCAAAGAACGATCAAAATTAGCCGCCAGTACTTGCCAGTACATTTGTATTAATTTATTAATATGATATACGTATAAATATAGTAAATTACAACACCAATCAATACCTAATAATACTATTTAAAACATACTTTGTATACCAGACTTTATTTGTATATAGTTTATTCGAGCGAATAAAAGATTAGTTTAAAATTACTATTGTTGGTATTAAAATTTATGATCAAATTCTACATCTTTGGATAGTATCCTTTTATAAGAATAATAAACGTTATAGATTATAAATAGATTCACTACTATTATTATTATCGTTATTTATTGTATATAACTGATCATTATTTCAGTTGATTGATTAATTGATTGACTGATATCTAAGTTTAATGCATGTCTGATGGGTATTATATACCTTGATATACTCGTGGCTAGTGTTAGAAAAAGGAAGGTGAAAAATCAGTACCTGGAATATGTAAATATACTTTATTTTTATTTCAGGTTCTTTTTCAGATTATATATAATCATAGATAGAGAAATCTAAATTGATTCAAAGTGTATATACAATAGACATAGTACTAAGGATGTTTACCATTAAGTAGATACGACAATGATATTGCGATAATATCTTTCAAATATAACGATTGAACAAATTATGTTTTCTGCATACATCGTCATATTATAAATTTAGACGATTGACAATGCAGTTTAAAACTCTTTGGGTCTCTTCCTTTTTAATTCCAGACATGTTTTAATATATTGAAACACGCTTTGTAACATTAATAATAATAATAAACATTTACCATTTTCAATGTTTGTGTTCTTACATCTCGTATATGGTTAAATCACTGGCAATAACAACATTTTTGAATGTGACAGATGTGTTTTTTATTTTTATATATAATCTATTTAGGGTAGTTTCACACTTTATCCTTGCTAGTTCAAAAATAGTAAGATCAATATGGAGCACGCCATTCGCGTGTTGTTTTTTAATTTTACTTTTTTTTTTTTTATCAGTAAGAAAACGATTGAATCGGTAATAAAAGCAAATATAATGAATTGTTGGGTTTACTATACAACATAACTATTTTGGTAATATTATCATTATAAGTGCTATTGCTATTTGTTATTATACACAGTACAAGTGTAAACTATTGTTTATTAATAATAATAGTATTATTGTTCAGATTATAAGTCGATTTCCATTATCTTAAAAATTAGACTAAAATATTTTAAGTGTATATCACACCAAATAATTCACATTTTGTATTCTTCAATGTCTTTTTATAATATCATATTAATATTTCATAAGCCTTGAATTATTTAGTGTTGATTTAAATAAGTTGATGTGGTACACACAACATCTTAATAATACGTTATTTCCAAATAATTTACAATGGTATATAGCAGTGCGTTTGAATATATCTATAAATCATATTCTATGATCAATTATGTGTATAAAATTTAATTGATTGTCTCTTATTTTTCTATGTTTACTTCTTAATGTTATTAGCAGTTTCTTTTACATATTATTCATCAATTAATCGCATGTTTTAATTTGTAATAACACACACTCATGTATAAAAAAAATTGCTTGTAAAAACCTACTAAACAATAAAGAAAATAATGTTGAACACAATACTTTCCGAGTAATTATTATTACCCATGTATCTATTTCAGATGGCGGTTACAATAGGTCGCATAACAAGTATAAATCGACAAACAATTTAGTTATCAGACTTATACTAAAATGTTGCTAATCATCAAAATGAACTTTAAGGCACTTCACATCTAAGTAATATACACTCAAAGAATACGAGTATAGAGCTTTTTTTTTTGAAATTTTATTTTAGAAATAAATAAGTGTCGAAAGGTACTGGAGCATTGTATTGATCTCCGTAGCTGAGTTCATGAATATGAAGCTCTTCACGTTGATATCTCAACTTTCTATTTGAATCATTATGGATTTTTACTATATATATCGCTTGTGGTACTTTATTAATGAATATATATATATATAAGAGACATCATTTGGTGTTGCGCATTCATACAATACAAAAACTATAATTTTTATTGTGTTACATGTAAAAGATGTATTTAGTAGGAGAATCAAGGCTATTCAGGTCAATATTAGCTTTTACAGCTCCGTTATTTCTTGTATTTGACCTTCTCGTCAACAAGCAATTATTTATTCAATGACCGCTTAATAACAATTGTAATTTTGAACCTGAATAGAGCTAAATATAAATTTTGGCATAATTGTCATATACTTATAAATATCACGTATGACTTGAAGTAATTTTCAATTGATTTATCTACTTTCATTCTCTTCTCTCCCCTTCCTTTCCTTTTATCTACTCGCTTCTTTTTCAACACCTCTGTACACTCCTTTCCTGAGAATCAAAAAGAAAAATGAAAGTACAAAGCATCATTATTGGCGAATTTCAATGTTCTCCTGTCACTTCTTTTTGCTTGTATCAATTCCCCGCACCTCTTCCATCGCCTCCACGTACATCTGCAAAAGAAACAATTGAATACGAACACAAATTATCTTATTTTTGCGTTGAAGATCTTTTTGCTTTGTTTGACCTCCAATCAGCACACGTAGACCTCGTCAATGCATTCAAATTCTATCCAAACATCTTCTTCAAAGACCAAGCAGGACGTATTTATATTCAAACAGTCATCTTGGCAGATATTGCTTTAAAGAACATCAATTACACTCTTGCTGATCTCTGTCGACTTTCAGAGAAAGAATTGATCCATGGTGGTGCTGTTCCACTATTAAAAGTGACAACTAACCTTCGTCTCTTTTCAAGCGCTGGTATCGCACCAGTAGAGTTGATTCCTAGACGACTTGAGGGAAACGAATGGATTTTTCAAAAGATCAAGCGTGAATCTGGTTCTCCTGAAAGTACTCATTTATTAACGCCAAGTGATTCAACATCACCTCAAAGGTAATTCATCAATTTATTATTTGCTATTATTTTATAAATCGAGGCTTTGGGAGGAGGAGAGATAAAATGGAATTTCAATTTGGGCCAAGTGTTACATTGGATATTCCAAGTAACGTGAAAGGGCGATCCAAATTAGATACATAATTCTACTTTGTGCATCATTGATCCATGGATTTTGTCTTACCATCCCTTTTTTGTTTAATAGTCGCCTGTCATCTCTTCCTTTTGAACAATCACTTGCAATGAATCATTCTGAAGTAGTAATTAAGTTACCTGAACCAAAGCCTTCTTCTCTTTTATTAAAGCGCTTAGCACCTAGACACAGCCACAAAAACCTTACTATTTTCACACCTTCTTACAGCGATGAATCACTAACAGCCATTCACTCTGCTCCATTACGATCACTTCATTCCAGTAACCGTGATAGAGCAAACAAAATTTTTAAGAAATCAAGAGGTGGCCATCTCCAAGCCAAGTTGAATGTACCTAATATGCCTGCTTCAGCTATCGGTGTCCCCAACCATTCGGTTCTAACGCGTTTTCCTAGCCCACCCATTGTACCCTCTCAGCAGCCTGCTTGGAGTCAATATCGACAACAGCTTCGTGCTGGTATAAAGACAGCAACCACACCAAGTTTCCCACACACTCCCACTATTATTTCAAAACCTGCCCCTAAGCAAAATCTATCTCAGAAGCAAAAGTTTTTGCAGCCCTTTGAATATCTATATGATCATATTGAACAGACGCGTTCCTTAAAGGTCACATTGGATGACCAGATTCGACGCTCTGCTACTTTGATACAAAACCTTCAATCATCAAACACAATGGTTGAATCCACTGTCCGTACCCAAGCACAGGAAATGGTAGACCAACACTTTGAAGCTCGATTAAAAGAATGTATTGAACGTATTGAATCTCTTGAGCATCGTTCATCAGATGTAGAAGCTACTTCAAAGCCGTCTCCTATTGCCAAAGATTCTATCAAAGATCTATTGGCTCGACTGATGAATAGATTGGAACAAATCGAGTCCAAATTAGACAAATCCAAAAACAATGCTTAAATTTCTTTTTCATATTTTCTGCACTCTCTAATATTTCACATTCCCTTCCTTCTTATCTCATATATCATTATTCTGGTAATAATCATATAAACATCTACATAAAACAAATATAAAAAGTAAATAATGTTGTATATCCTAAATATCATCACCATTTGTATACCCTTTTTTTCCCTTTAAAAATAATAATCATAATAATAATAAAAAACGTTGCTAATAAAACTTAATTTAAAAAAGTACACGTTATAAAATTCCAAAAAAAGTATATTGATTATTTATGCCCAGAAGAAAACTACCAATCATTATTTTATTTTTAATCAAAGAAACCACTATTATCCTCATCATATTCATTCTATAAAAGATAAAAATACAAATTAGAAAAAAAAAACCATCGCTTTTAGAAAATATTTATAATTTACCTGGGTTGTATTTCCATATCGATCAACCTCGGTAACTATTGGGTAAATCACTTATTAGTCTAGATTTCATCATTTTACTGGTTTTTTTTTATTACCTGTAACATCATTATCGAACCAACCATCCTCTCTTTCAACAACAGTTTGAGCTCCATATTGATCTACAAAAAAAAAAAAAAAAA